>CM076584.1:1340666275-1340949401 GCA_034641835.2 Pinus albicaulis | reverse complement strand
GGTTGCCTAGGGGAGACTGACATTAGGCGGCGGACAGAGGTGTAATTAACTCTCAGGTTATTGTATCGTTTTATTTTACCAGGGTTGAGGCCTCCATACTCTGCAACCGCATGCAAAGGTGGCTCCGTAGCATTCTGGTTTGACGCGTAATGATTTTTGATTATTCTGCAACTACTCCATGCTACTTCTTAATGATTATAATTAGGGCTGGTTACACGTCGTTTTATCATTCTACTCTCACCTGGTTCATATCTAAATTAACGTGAATCGATCAAACTCAATCATGACGCATTATTGTCCATACAGTCCTATTTTATTCGTGAATTATAAGACTGTACACTGGTCCGCCATGCATCGTTATGTTTTGACTAATCTTTCGTTTCAGTTGCGTCAAAAATCATATATATTACTTGGGCGTCGGTGTGATATTATTACTCGAACAATTATAATCATAGATATATATGTTTCTTAATGGCGCTTCCCTTTTTTACCAAGTATCGTTGAATGTGTGCTTTGCGGTGGTAACCACTGTATGTTATATCGTTTTAATATATAGGTATATGATTTCCGATATAGCCGATACGATTAAAAGTTCACCCATTAGTTTATATACAGTCCGATTCTTGCTAATATTTGGTTTGTTTTTGTTATACATATAGATATTAGGTTCAGCAGGTTCGATTAATAGTTTTCCTTATGATAGTTTAACGCCACTATCAAATGTTGATATCAATGTTAAATACTTGATATTGATATATCATATGATAGTTTAACTCCACTATCCGATGTTTACTTCAACGTTCAATAGTTTAATTATTACAAAGTTTATTTGTATTTGCTGTGTCGGCCCGAGATGGAATAAAGTTCTTATGCTCTATATATTTTTCCATAATTATTTGCATGTATATATATATATGAATTCATTTTCTTATCCTTATCGTTTTCCTCATTCCGCGTCCTTTGAAAGGTCCGCGTCACTCTGTTTTAATGTTTCATATTAGTCGTTTG
Source organism: Pinus albicaulis (assembly GCA_034641835.2). Taxonomy (NCBI): domain Eukaryota; kingdom Viridiplantae; phylum Streptophyta; class Pinopsida; order Pinales; family Pinaceae; genus Pinus; species Pinus albicaulis. Next base: position 1,340,948,393 of record CM076584.1, on the reverse strand, counting down.
TTTATGCCACTAAGGCACGTGGTTAGGTAAAGTTTTATTTGCACTTACATGCTATACTATCCTCTTGGATAAGCGCTTAAGTGCGCTCTTGAAGCTTTAGAAGAATCTAGTTGTAAAGATTGATATATTGCTAGTGGGTTTTTGACTTAGCATAACTCTTTTTCATAATATAATTTTCCAGCTTTAACAATGAACTCGTTATCCACATTATAATACATGATTTATGGAATTTGTAGTACCTATATAAGGTATTATCACTCTTTAGAATTTGTAGGAATGCCTTGTCTAGGTTCATGCTTTCAATTTATATTATTCCTTTTAAACACATATATTTTCCTAATGCTTAACTAGAGAATTGTTACTTATGTTTTAGATCTTTTTATTCTATACTTGTTTCAAAGCTTCAACATAGTGCTAGGAATATAAAATATACCTTTACAGCTGCTATAATATTCATATGGAATAGAGTTTTGTTTTTCCTGTCACCACTATAAAAGTAAGATTTTAATATCCTAATTCCTTCCATATCTGTCTTACACCATGTAATTTCAGTTATGCTATAATATTACTCTAGTATAAACATAAGCAGATTCTATCATTATATTTTTGTTTTTCTACAGATAATACAATTAAAAATGTAGCCAATTCATACCATAGAAAAATGGACTAACAAAAATTTCAGAACATACCACAATCTGCAAATGACCAACCTCCCAACCTTAGAATCCTCTTTATCTCCCAGGATTCACCCCCGAGCAGAGATCACTTCCTAGCACAAATCCCCTCTGGTCTGTCTAGGAGCAGCTTATTTAAGCTCATATTTCCCCAAAGCATGTTTCTAATTCTGCGTCCAGAATAGCAGGATGCTTTCTTTCCTGTTTAGCCCAGGCTTCCCATTTTGGGACTCTTTAAAGTTGTTTTATGCTTTTCCTTAGCTTTTCCAGCTTTTATTACCTCTTCCCAACTACTTTCCTCTTCATTGGGAAATTTAGATTCCTCCTCAAAATCTAAATTAATTTCTTTCAAGGATTTTTTGAAAGATGATGGGGATTTATTGCCTTATCCATCCTCATGGATTTTCGCAAGTGATCTCTAATTCTCATCTTGGTCAATATGCATAATCATTTTATTTATTTCATCAATTTAAATATTAAATTACATTCACACCATACTTATCCTTTGGGGTCCACTCCCCTTAGGATTAAAGTTCAAATGTCTAACTTTTTCAAATTCAACACAGAAATTGGGGGTGTTACATATTCCCCCTGCGAAAATAAACACTTTGTGCATAGGTGTTCTTGTTCACTCAACCAAAATTCATTTAATCGAGAAATAGATACTTCTCCATCATTTCGGCTTTTCCTTTCCCACTTTGGCTTCTTGGCGGGTAAAGTGCTTACTTTGCACTTTTATAAACCTTTAAATACCATTTCTCAATTCAATTTCTTCCCGCTCCAATATTTGAAGCGGTTATAATAGAAAACTCCCCTTCTGGTTCCACCTGTACAACATTCCGATCAACTATGTGAGAAGCATTATGCACATATATTTTTAATAATGAAATATGAAATACATTATGCACTCTAACATGGGGTGGTAACGCCAGCTTGTAAGCCACTCGTCCAACCCTTTCCAACACCTCAAAAGGCCCACAATATCTAGGTGCAAGTTTTTCACAACTTCCAGCATAATGGGTGCTTTTTTTTGGTTTGATGCGTAAATACACATGATCCCCCACTTTGAATTCTCGGTGCACTCTTTTCTTATCAGCATAGCTTTTCTGATGATCTTGTGTTGTCTTGATATTTCTTTGTATTTTCTTGACAATTCTTTCCATTTCTTGTAGGGCATCTGGTCCTAACGACACTGGTTCATCCTACGGATCCTTGGATGCCAAGAAATCGACACTTTCTCCCATATAGTGCCTCAAATGGATCATCTTAATAGAAAGATTGGTAAGCTGTTATTGTGTAAAACTCGGCTAAATGCGGATACTCTTCATTTTGATGGCCTATCCATCACATACATTCTCAACACTATCTTCTAATATTTGATTTGTCCTTTACGTTTGGCCATTAGTTTAAGGGTGATAGGCAGTACTAAAATTCAGCTTAGTACCCATTCCTGCAAACAATCCCCTCCAAAATGCTGTTGTAACTTAGCATCTCGATCTGAGACAATCACCTTGGGAACTCCATGAAGCCTTACTATCTCCTTTAGGAAGACATTTGCTACTTGAGTTGTTCCAAAGGTATACTTCACTGGTATAAAGTGAGCAGCTTTGGTGAGAGTGTCTACTACCACCATTACAGAATCATGTTGGTATTTAGTCTTAGGTAGTCCAGTTATAAAATCCATGGAAACTGTGTCCCATTTCGATTCTGCAATCGGCAGAGGGTTTAGAAGACTTGCTGGATGTTGATGCTCCACTTTGACCATTTGACATTCCATACACTTACTTAGATACTCTGCCACATCTCTCTTCATTCCTGGCCAGAACAACCCAACTTCTTTCTAAGCTGTTAATATGCAGTATCCTGGATGTCCTGCATAGGGCTGTTTGTGATATTCATCTAAAATTTCTCTTTTCAATGACTCTATATCTGGAATATACAACCTGTTTTTGTAATAGAGCAGCCCTTTTTGGGTTCGGGTGAAATCAGTTTTATCCTTTTTCTGTAGTTTCACCAAGAGTGCTTCATAGTTGGGATCTTGATTTGATGCGTTTCCTACCCGTTCCTCTATCTCCATATGGGCACTACTCCCCATACTGTTTAGATGTTGACAAGCATTTCTACTTAATGCATCAGCAACTCTATTCTCCTTACCCTTGATATGCTTTATATCCATATCAAATTCACTTAGAAAGGATAGCCATCTAGCTTGTCTTGCATTCAGGTTAGTTTGGGAGAAAATATATTTGAGGCTAATATGATCAGTCATCAATGTGAACTTCTTCCCCAGCAGATAGTGCCTCCACATTTTTAAAGCATGAATAACAGCTGCAAACTCTAAATCATATGCATTGTAATTCTGTTCATGAGTTTTCAGTTTCCTAGATTCATAAGCAACAACTGAATTTTCCTGCAATAGGACTCCTCCTAGTCCTTCTCTGTAAGCAATACCTTTTTTACCACAAACTCTTTATCAGGATCACCAATTTTTAATATAGGGGCTGAAATAAGTTTTTGTTTCAATTGTTCTAAACTGGTTTGACATTTCTTAGTCCACACGAACTTAACACCCTTCCTTTGTAATGAAGTTATGGGATTTGCTATAGCAGAAAATCTCTCCACAAATCTGCGATAATAGCTTGCAATTCCCATAAATGACCTTACTGCTGAGACATCAGTGGGAACTGGCCATTCTTTAATGGCTTTTATCTTTTCAGGGTCAACTGCCAACCCTTTTTCGGAAATTATATGACCCAGATATTGAATTTTATCTCTATAAAATTCACATTTGTTGAACTTGGCATATAGCTAGTTTTCTTTTAAATTCTGCAACACTATTGTCAGGTGTTCCTTATGTTCCTCTTCGTTTTTAGAATAGACTAAGATATCATCTATGAACACAAGAACAAATTTGTCCAAATGCTTATTCAACACACTGTTCATCAGACACATAAATGTGGCAGGGGCATTTGTCAGACCAAAAAGGTAGGACTACAAATTCGTAATGCCCATACATGGTTCGAAATGTTGTCTTACTGATGTCCTCTTCTTTAATTCTTAGCTGGTGATACCCAGTCCTGAGGTCAATCTTGGAGAAGACTGAAACTCCTCTCACTTGATCAAAAAGATCATCAATTCTAGGAAGTGGATATCTATTCTTAATGGTCAATTTATTCAGTTGAAGATAGTCAATACACATCCTAAAAGTTCCATCCTTCTTTTTCACAAATAAAACCGGGGCGCCCCAAGGAGACACACTTGGTCTTATATAACCTTTATCTAACCATTCCTGTAATTGCATTTTCAGCTCTATTAGTTCAGGAGGGCTCATTCGATAAGGTGCTCGTGAAACAGGTGCTGCTCCTGGTACCAAATCTATTGAAAAATCAATCTCTCTTTTGGGGGGAAGGTGAGGATTTCCTTGGGAAAATTAATGCAAAGATCTCGGATAGTGGTAATGCATCCGTGCTCTTCCTCGATTCTTTGTTCTATTTCTTCATACCTTTGTATAGACTTGGTATCCTTTTCTAGCTGTTCCTTTCAATTGTAATCTTTGATATTTATGAAAGCTACAATGGGTTTTTGGTTCCCTTTTAGTGTAAAGGTTTCCCTTCCTCATCTACTCAATGCAAGGTTTATCCCGGCCAATTCATATTGGGCTTTCTTCTTTTCTAAGCAATCCATTTCTATCGACCAATTCATAAGGATCCTAAGGGCAATATCTTCAAATTTACTTCTGTTGTAAGTCATTTAATTTTATTGCTGTGCTGGGCATCAATTATGTGTGATCATTCTCTCTTGAATTTCCAGGTGGCGAGTTTGTGCAACCATAATGCTGAACTTTTTCCTTTGATGATCTCTACCAAAATTCCTTAAATATGCTGGTTTTGGTCTCTTTCCTTTAAACTCAACCTTGTTCGTCCAGCTCTTCCCTTGTTCAGCTTTAACTTTAAACTGCTGATAGCATAGTCTTGCTTTTCTAACAGCTTCATCCATGGTCTTTGGGTTGTCAAACTCTATTTTCTCCTTGTATACAGTAGGCAAACAATTTAAAAACCGTTGCACACTTTGTCACTTGCCTTATCTTCTAATGTAAAAAGGAACATACCTCGGTAAGTTAGTAACTTAGTGACAAATTTATCAATAGTGAGTTGTCCTAGTCTAAGTTCATGGAATTATTTTGCTTTATCATCATAATAACGTTCATTCAAATAACGACCTTTGAACTTAGTCTGAAAATCTTCCCAAGTAACTGTCTTTTCATCAATGGCATGCACCATTTTGTCTCTTCCCACCACAGCGTAGCTTTTCCTTGTAGCTGGTACACAGCTAATCTAGCCTTCAGATTGCTCTCATATTCATAAAATTGGAAATACTTGATCATGTTCAGCAACCAAGCTTCCGCATCCTCCTCCTTCTCCCCATCATAGGAGGGAGGTTTGATCTTTCTAAATTCTCCTTGCAATTCTTTTTTCTGTTTATGTTGCTGTCTAGCAGCATCATCATCATCAGACTCATCCATCTTTCTCTTTCCGGAACCTTCGCCTTCCTGGCTGTTCCGGGAAGTTAGTTATCTGATGAGCTTTTCCTGCTCCTTACTGGCTGATGACAACATGTCATTTTGGCTTCTCAGTTCAGCCAATTCTCGTTGCAGCTGGTGCAACATAGCCAGTACCGGGGCATTGGGATCTGGAGTAGCCACCTAAATCCCTTCACTTTCAGCTATTTCAACTGTACACACTTACAACACAGATTAGCAAAGTTTATAAACTTCAGAAAAACAAAATATGTAATAAACAGTGAGCACAAAACGACAGCCCAATTTGTTGTAACTAGTGCTCCGATACCATTTGTAACACCTCCAGTTTAGCGAGATTTTTTTTTTTTTTTTTTCATCAAATGTTATATTTTCCACTTGTTCCCTTTTCTAACATTTAATATTTTCTATATGTATGGTTTACATATATATATATCTACGATTTCATACTTCTCTTAAGATCTCTAGGTTCAACTTCTTTTCAGGTGAGACCCTATATGTCCATGGTATATCAACATATACCACCTACATATCATTATAACACATACATATATATAAATATGAAATCTATGTATGATTATCAATTGACAGAATACCTGTAGCTGTGCCTAACTTTCTGCATAACCTTTACATATATATATATTTATATAAACGCCAAATATATATATATTTATGTATAAGTGCTCCCTATATAGGTTTCAATGCACATACATACCCATAGTAGGCATATATATATATGAAATGCCATCGAGCTAAATAATTGGATATCCCTTATAGAACTTTGCGTTCATTTTACAAAATGAATTCGTGAGGTTAATTAATACCTATTGGTTATATAAATATGAATCCATATATACAACCCACTCACGACCTTTCTAAATCGAACCTTACCTATTTATATGTAAGTCGCTCGTATCTCCAAAACTTCGAATGACACATATATATAATTACCACCGAATAATGATGTGTATGCGTTATGCAAATTAACCTGGATTTTATAATTAAGTGAACGGCCACGCTATATGTGGTTACAGGCTATGATGTTTTGGAACCCGGTATTGTAACCCTACGACCGCCGTATAAGTGGATTTGGTTTTGTCCCTCGGCCGGTTTTAACATACCACTCCCGCCAGCGTACAGAGTGATCAAACCCTAGCTCGCACCGTACGCCGAGCTCAGTTATCTAAGTTTGTGTGCAGACACCAGGACGCCTTTGCAGCCCAAAGCTCCTGGTGGCACGTTGCTGTTCCAGGACTGCGAGGTCCGCAACAACGTTTCTTTCACAACAACTACTGTACTGCTAAGTGGTTTTGCTTTCAACAGCTGTAAAGAGGAATGAGGAAGAGAGATCGCGTCAATAAGACTCTTTCTGCATTAGCCTGCCATATGCCTCCAAGGTACGTTGAATCGGCTTAATTTACTATTATCCTGGCCAGAGGGTACCCCGGTGGCAGAACCGATCGATCTTGAAATCCTTTTTCCAGATCTCGCAACGCTTCGCGCTCTCAGGAGGTACCTCACAAAAACCGGGATAGGATTTGTTTTATTTACCCAGTACCTTTCGAGCTCCTGTGTTAGGGTTTTGCGTTTACTATTTAGTTCTCATGGCCCAAACCCCATTTTTATTCTTCTCCATTCGCATTTTCCAGCTAGCTTCCGGCCTAGATATTTAATTAGTTAAGGACCTCCTGTAACTTAGAGCATGTCTTTGTTTGTTCTTCCTATTTATCAAGTTTCGTTCTGTTATTTATGTCAGTGATGTTTATTTCACCCTGACTGGTTATTCTGCTTCACCATTGCAGGTTTCTGGTCTTTAATGATTTCGTGAGGGCATGCACTCTTCTGTTGGTCGGTATACAATCTTTGCCCACCCCTATAGTTTGTTTGATATCAATGTGCAACGGCGATACGATTTCTTCCTTCGCGACTCTGTTCTTCTACTATTGTCAGTTTCGGTCTCGGCCTTTGGTTTTTGCAGAAAAAATGTTGCAGAGATTTCTGTTCTCTACCAACACTTCGCCCCCCCCCCTTATACGGCTGTTTTGGTTTTTCTATCATTACATTCTTAATACTGGAAGAAGTTCGGTTTCCTTCCCTTGTCGATTATCACACTTTTCGTTATCTATCTCCTCTGAATTTATTAACCCCTTTATTTCTTGTGTTTCCATAGTTCTGTTTTATTTTATGGATCTAATAACTGAGAATCTAACTATTCCGTTGCATTCTAGGTACTCTAGCGAAATGGCGTTCTGTGGTTGCCTAGGGGAGACTGACATCAGGCGGCGGACAGAGGTGTAATTAACTCTCAGGTTATTGTATCGTTTTATTTTACCAGGGTTGAGGCCTCCATACTCTGCAACCGCATGCAAAGGTGGCTCTGTAGCATTCTGGTTTGACGCGTAATGATTTTTGATTATTCTGCAACTACTCCATGCTACTTCTTAACGATTATAATTAGGGCTGGTTACACGTCGTTTTATCATTCTACTCTCACCTGGTTCATATCTAAATTAACGTGAATCGATCAAACTCAATCATGACGCATTATTGTCCATACAGTCCTATTTTATTCGTGAATTATAAGACTGTACACTGGTCCGCCATGCATCGTTATGTTTTGACTAATATTTCGTTTCAGTTGCGTCAGAAATCATATATATTACTTGGGCGTCGGTGTGATATTATTACTCGAACAATTATAATCATAGATATATATGTTTCTTAATGGCGCTTCCCTTTTTTACCAAGTATCGTTGAATGTGTGCTTTGCGGTGGTAACCACTGTATGTTATATCGTTTTAATATATAGGTATATGATTTCCGATATAGCCGATACGATTAAGGGTTGCCATTAGTTTGTATACAATTCGATTCTTGTAATATTTACACGGTTTGTTTTTGTTATACATATAGATATTAAGGTTCAACAGTTCGATTAATAGTTTTCCTTATGATAGTTTAACGCCACTATCAAATGTTGATATCAATGTTCAATACTTAGAGTAATGATATATCATATGATAGTTTAACTCCACTATCCGATGTTTACTTCAACGTTCAATAGTTTAATTAATTACAAAGTTTATTTGTATTTGCTATGTCCCGGCAGGATGGAATAAGAGTTCTTATGCTCTTATATATATATATTTTTTTCACATAATTATTTGCATGTATATATGAATTCATTTTAATATCCATATCGTTTTAATCATCCCTCGTCCTTTGAAAGGTACGCATCAAATCTGTTTTAATGTTTCATATAAGTCGTTTGCTTATGCCACGAAGGCACGTGGTTATGTAGAGTTTTCTTTGAACTTACATGTTATACTATGCTCTTGGTTAAGCGCTTAGGTGCGCTCTTGAAGCTTTAGAAGAATATAGTTGTAAATAATGATATATTGCTATTGGGTTTTTGACTTAGCATAAACTCTTTTTCATAATATAATTTTCCAGCTTTAGCGATGAACTCGTTATCCAAATTATAATACATGATTATGGAAATTGTAATACCTATATAAGGTATTATCACTCTTTAGGATTTGTAGGAATGCCTTGTCTAGGTTCATGCCTTCAAATTATATTCTTCTTTTGAAGTATATCTGTATTTATTTCCTAATGCTTAACTAGAGAATTGTTACTTATGTTTTAGATCTTTTTATTCTATACTTGTTTCAAAGCTTCAACATAGTGCTAGGAATATAAAATATACCTTTACAGCTGCTATAATATTCATATGGAATAGAGTTTTGTTTTTCCTGTCACCACTATAAAATTAAGATTTTAATATCCTAATTCCTTCCATATCTGTCTTACACCATGTAATTTCAGTTATGCTATAATATTACTCTAGTATAAACATAAGCAGATTCTATCATTATATTTTTGTTTTTCCTACGGATAATACAATTAAAAATATGTAGAGGCCAAGTAACTTCGCATTTAAACCAATCTTGGTTTAGAGTCTCGAAGTTTCTACTCTATGGACTCCCTTCCGGTCTACAACTAAACAGTAATCTCGAGGGTGATTACCCTAAGATGGACACCGTTAAATGTAGTACTAACATCAATCACACCATTAATTAAAATTTTTATATGTAGCCAATTCATACCATAGAAAAAATGGACTAACAAAAAATTTCGTAACATACCACAAACTCGCAAATGACCAACCTCCCAACCTTAGAATCCTCATTATCTCCCTAGGATTCACCCCGAAAAGCAGAGATCACCTTCTAGCACGAGATCCTCTCGATCCGTCTAGGAACATGACTTATTTAAGCTCATAATTCCCTCAAAGCATGTTTCTAATTCTCAAGGTCTGTAATAGCGAGGATGCTTTTCTTTCCTGTTTAGCCTAGGCTTCCCATCTTGGGATTCTTTAAAGCCGCTTTAAGCTTTTCCTCGCCTTTTCCAGATTTTTCTCACCTCTTCCCAACTACTCCTCTTCATTGGGGAAATTTAGATTCCTCCTCAAATCTAAATAAATTTCTTTCAAGGATTTTTGAAAGATTTTTTGGGGGATTTGTTGCCTTATCCATCCTCATGGATTTGGCAAGTGATCTCAATTCTCATCTTGGTCAAATTGCACAATCATTTTATTTATTTCCTCAAATAAAATATGCAAATACATTCACACATACTTATCCCTTGGGGTCCACCCCCTTTAGGATTTAAGTTCAATGTCTAACTTTTAAAAATTCAACACACAAATTGGGGGTGTTACAATTAGAAACACTGATACGGGCGCCCTCAAATGAAATGGCCCGACACGAACGCACCTGGGCTCGGGCATCCTCACGCACGATGCGACACGGGCAGCACCCAGCCCAAACGATTCCACAAGGGAGCAAACAAAAAATGAGCCACTCGAACACGCACAAGGCACTGCGGACTGATCCTAACTTAGCACCGATACGAGCGCCACGAATGAAACGACCCGACTTGAACGTGCATGGTCGAGCGACCTCACACGTTGCGCTCGACCAAACAATTCCACAAGGGAGAAAATGAAAAGATGGGCTACTCGACTTTCGCGGAAGGCACATCAGGGTAGTCACAACTTATCAAAACTAATACGGTGCCATTGAATTATTTGGCCCGACCCCGACCCGAACGTGCCCTGTCGGAGCAACCTCACACGCGTGATATAATGCACCCGATCGAATAATGCCACAACGAGAGAGATATAGCAAACGGGCCTCCCGAACATGCACAAGGGACCCGGTGGTCACAACTTAGCAAACCGATACCTGCACCCTTAAACAAAACGACGCGTCAGTAACGTGCCCGGTCCGGCCACCTCACACGGCGCGACATGACGTGCCCGACCGAATTATGCCACAAAGGGAGCAAACGGCAAAGCGGGCCACCCGAACGTGCATAGGGCACCTAGGTGGTCACAACTTAGCAACACCGATCCCCGGTGCTCCTCGAACGAAATGGCCCGACCCGAACGTGGGTAGTCGGGGCGACCCTACACCGTGCGACACGTGCGCCCGACCGAACGATGCCATAAGGGAGAAAATGGAAAATGGGTCGCCCTAACGTGCACAAGGCACCAGGGCAATCACAACTTAGCAAACCGATACGGCGCCCTCGAACGAAACGACCCGGCTCGAACGCGCTCGCCAGGGTGACCTCACACAGCGTGACATGACGAACAATGCCGCAGGGAGAGAAAACTAAAAACGGGCCACCCAAACGTGCAAGTACAAAGGGACCCAAAGGTCACAACTTTGCAAAACTGAAATGGTCACCCTCGAATGAAACGACTTGACTCGAAATGCCGGCCGATTGACCTCACACAACGCGACATGGCGCGCCTGACTGGACGATGCCACAATGAAAAAATTGGCAAACGGGCCGCCCGAACGTGCACAAGGAACCTAGTCGGGCAACTTCACACGGCGCGAAATGGTGCGCCTGACCAAACGATGACACAAGGGAGAAAACGGAAAACGGGCCGCCCGAACATGCCCAAGGCACACGGGCGGTCAAAACTTGGCAAAATGATATGGGCGCTCAAATGAAAGAGCCCAACTTCGAACACGCCCTCGGCCGAGCGACCCTCACATGGCGCATCACGGCGTGCCCGATTGAATGATGCCACAAGAGAGAAAACGGCAAATGGGCCACCCAGAACGTGCACAGATCAGCTCGGTGGTCACAACTTAGAAAACGCGATACGAGACGCTCAAACAAATTGGCCCGACTCGAACGGGGCTCGTCGAGCGACTCTCGGATGGCACAACACGGTGCGCCGACCAAACGATGCCACAAGGGAGAAAATGGCAAACGAGCCTCCCGAATGTGCGCAAGACACTCGAGCGATCACAAATTAGCAAAGCCGATACGTGCACCCTCGAACGAAATGACCCGACCCGAACATGCCGGTTGGGTGACCTCACACTCGCGCGACATGACACGCCCGACCGAACGATGCCAGAAGGGAGAAAATGTGAAATGGGTAACTCGAACGTGCATAAGGCACCCAGGCCTGGTCGAGCGACATCGCACAGCGCGACATGGCGCGCAAGACCAAGAAATGCCACAAAGGATAAAATGGCAAATAGGCCACCCGAATGTGCACAAGGCACCCAGAGTGGTCACAACTTAGCAAAGCCCGATACGAGCGACTCGAACGAAATGGCCCGACCCGACCCGAATGCAAAGAAATATTATGCTTAACTCCGGTGGCTGATAAATGATTAATGTTTTGTGCAAATGAGTGTGAGGTGCGGGTGAAGGTCCATTGTACAATGATACATTGTAGGTACATCCATGTCACCAACATATGAAGATATGAAGATTAGTGAGTAAATGCTATCATAATTATTATAATTGCTTTAAGCTAGATATTTGTTTATTTCTTTGTAAGATTTATAACAATGGTTAAGGGATGGTCTCCATTATAAGCCATTGAGTGAGGGGTGAACACCCTCACGAGCATTTAATAATAAAATTAAACATTTGCTAGTTTTCACCCTACAGGGTTTCCGGTGGTATATTGGTGTTCAATGGTGTGATTGATTGTTGTTTCGGATTGATGATGTTGAATTATTTTCTTGTTGTTGTGTTCATAATGTCAAGTATGTGATGGCTGTAGTTATAATGAAATGATTGCAAGGTTACATCATACAAAGCTTTATGCTAATGTACTACAATACTCGGTTGTTAATGGTTAAGCAACTTACTATTCTTCTACTAAGGTTACACTATGAATTGGTGAACATTTTATCTAATTATTAGTGAGAAAATATTTAATAGTGATTTAGAGAGTTATCAAAGGTTTTTATTACAACTAACCACTTATAAATTTGTATAGATACACAAAGAATACTTATTCTCACAAAATTAGTGCCTAGGAAAATTGATGAATCCCATAAATAATAAAATAATAAGATGACACTATAAATATAATGGAATGATAAAATGAACAAATACAATTTTATAAAGATGTATATATGTTCTAAACATAGGAAACTCTCTAGTACCATATCGATTGTCAACCAAAAACAAGTGATAACCTTTGTTTAAGAATACATTATCTATCTTATAAATTAAAATCAGAATAAGAAATATTGATAATCAATATATGATAAATGTTAAAATATTTAACTTATTATAAAGAATTATAAAAATTAATTAAATTATAATGCTTTTAAAATCATTATTATCAATTATTAAAAAATTAATATATATAAGTTAAATATATATAAATTTCAAAATATATATATATATATATATTCTCACTTTGTTTGAGCTAGTTACCTTGCAAATCAATTGATATGTTTGACCCATAGTTGTTTGACCGTTACCTTGCAAATCAATTGATATGTTTGACCCATAGTTAGCAAGTTCGGCTGTAACTTGCAAAGAAATTGTTATGCTTGACCCATACTTAGCAAGTTTGGTCAGTATTGGTCCAAAAAATATATCGAAAATACGTTAAAAAATGAGGTAATTCGAATCAGATCTGAATTTTATGTTAAAATAAAATTTAATAAAAACAAATTCTATATTTAAAATCTGTCGTATGAAATAGAAATCAAAATTGCAATGCATTTGAAAAGGATTTATTTTTTAATATAAAATTTAATATTTAAAAAAAATAAAATAGAAAAATTAGAAATCAAAATTGCAATGGATTTGAAAAGATATATTTTTAATACAAAATTTTATATTTAAAAATAAAAAATAAAAATATAAAAAGTTATATAAAAAAAATTATAGTAAATAATTAATTATATATTTAAAAAATATATGTGTATGAAAAACAATAAATTTGGTATTAAAATATAATAGAAATAAATAAATTTATAATTCTTAAAAATAATAAATTTATAAATTTTATTTGTAGATATTTATAAATTTATTTAAGAAATTTGAATTTGATAATTATGGTTTGACCATTTTCCTGCAAAACTATATCCACAATGAAATCAGATCATCAAAGCATCATTGATATGTCACACATGTGTGCTTGATATTTGCTGGAGATGATGGGAAATAAAACAAATATACGTGACATTCATATCTCTGCGAGCAGCTTATAGCTGCCACGAACTCCAACCAGAAGGCAGGTATGCTTTGCTTGGTGGGAGAGGATAGTCCTTTAAAAATGCCAAATAACCCTTACATTCTTTGAATTTAAATAACCCTGACATTCTCAGAATTCAAGTTTCAGATATTCATCATTTTTTTGATATAAGTCTTTTGAATTAATCACAAAGTATCTTTAATCTTTGGGATTAATCCGGAAGACTTGTTTCAAAAACCCTGACATTATAGGAACACAACAACAATTAGTGATATTTCATAGAGTGTTTACCGGCACGATATTTCATACGATTTTAAACCACATTTTTACCTCATTATGGTACTAAGAGGGTTAGAATAAATATTATCCATCAGCTTTGGAACACGATTGCAAAGTATAATATACAAGCTTTTTTTTATGAGGATGTTGATGGCCAACAACGTCTCTAATAAAATACGTAATCCGATTATTAAGATTGAGATTGTAAAAGATAGCTTGGGCTGAATAACATAGATTGTTCTTCAAGAACGTTGAGGAAGTCAGGAGAAATAGAAATTGCTGAGTACTGTCATCGCCATTATGCAACATCAACTTATGTCCACAAATCAAGAACGGCTATTGCCAATAAAACAACGCCCATTAAACAGAGTATCAGGGTCATAATTGAACCGATCACAAACAGACGGTCTAATCAAGAACGGCTATTGCCAATAAAACAACGCCCATTAAACAGAGTATCAGGGTCATAATTGAACCGATCACAAACAGACGGTCTCTTTCACTGGAATGCATGTTAATGTTCCATCGTGAAGGCATTCTGTCGACTCCTGCTTAGTCCTCTGTTTAAAATGTACCTTAAACTGAAGCGCTATTGCTTGCACAGCCTCCTCGGATTTTCAAAACTGCGTGACCCCCGCTCCAAATCGGCTATAAATCGCGGTATCAGTGTTCAAGCAATGAGCGCGGATTGTGGATGAATAAGCTTTTACCAAGATTTTCTTTCTTAGCTTTTACCAAGACTTTATTTCTTAAACATAATCTCTAAACCATCCAGTTTAAAAGATGTTTTATCTTAAATCGTCCAACGGTTATATTTTATTATGGATTTTTTAAACTAAATTTGACCCTTTTACCAAGATTTTCTTTCTTAAACATAATCTCCACACCATGCAGTTTAAAAGATGTTTTATCTTTAATCGTCCAAGGGTTATATTTTATTATACATTTTAAAAAACTAAATCCGGACAGGGTTGCTTGTTGTGACGTCAAGTACTTCTTTAACATATAAATTTTGTAAATAAATACGTATTGCATCTTAAAATGATTTATTTTTTAAATTTTAAAAGTCATCTTTTTACATTGATGTCTATCTAAGTTTTTGGACGCTGTAGTGTTACTGTTTCCTCTTCTTGGTATTCTTTTCCGATGAATTTTGCTAATTTGCTTAAAATTCACCAATTTTTTTTGCAACTTTAAGTTTTAATTATATAATTTGAAAACTCTAATATATAAAAAAAAATGTATTGCAGCGTTCAAATGAAAAGGACAAAAAATATTAATAACTAAACTACTCTAGTTTTAAATCCTAAATAGTCACTAAGTATTTTTATTTGAATTGAATTGTTATATAAAATAACTTAGGATTAATTAAAAAGAAAAAAACAAAAAAGAAATTATAAACATTTATACATATTTATACATTTATAAAAAAAACAATTTATCTTTTTAATATTGGTCTTAAAACACAAACTATTCATTTCACTTGAAACCATTATAAGTTGCATTGGTCAATGCTAACTAATAGTAGCCAATAGGAAAATTTGTTGCTAAAGTCATGTCTTCTAAGGGACCTCTCAACTCAATTCCTACCACTCAAGTTAAAAATTGTGTTATGTGAAAATTTGCATAAAAATTTGTAATCTACATTGGCTAATGTTAGCTAAATCAATAGTGGTTAATAGGAAAATGAAATATTATAATATTTCTTTGGGAGGAACTAATAAATTGAGATGTGGTTATTAAACACTAGTAAGCCTCGACATCACAAATATCTAAATATAATGCATGAATATTGCAACAATATCCATAAATTATGGCATAAAGTATGTGACTTAGTTGTCCACATGACCTTGAAGTTATGGTCCCATAAAATGTTTGCAAATTATTTTTTTAATAATATTGAAAAATATATTTATATTTCAAAGTTACATTATAGGTTGCATTGGTCAATATTCAATTAATAGTGTTCGATAAGAAAATCCATTGCTAGAATCTTTCTTTGGCAAGAATCCCTTGCAATAAAAATTTAACAAATTATAAAGAAATGAAAAAAAGTTAGAAAAACAAATCCTTGAAGATATCATTGTGTTGGATCACCTTGAAAGAACAATTTCCATTACTTCCACACATCCCATAACTAGTGCCATTGTTACAACAATCACCAAACACTTAATCCTAGGTTTAAACTCCATATTATCATTTTCTCTTTTAATTTCAAAGTCCATAATGAATCAAAAGTTGCATTTAACCACAATTCATTATTAACTAGCATAGTCATATAAATCAAATGGCCTATGAATCTTGACACACATCAAAGCATCAATTTCATAATATATTTTTTAAAAATTCGCAAAAATCAAGTAAATCAATACTTTATTTTAAATTATTGTTTATAGAAAAATTAATATATGCCCTAAACATACCTGAATTTTGGACACTAAATGAATGATATATATATATATATATATATATATATATATATATATATAATATATATATATAATTGTAACACCCCCAATTTGTGTGTTGAATTTTTTAAAGTTAGACATTTGAACTTAATCCTAAGGGGGTGGACCCCAAGGGATAAGTATGGTGTGAATGTATTTGCATATTTTATTTGAGGAAATAAATAAAAATGATTGTGCATTTTGACCAAGATTAGAATTAGAGATCACTTGCCAAATCCATGAGGATGGATCAGGCAAAAAATCCCCAAAATATTTCAAAAATCCTTGAAACAAATTAATTTAGATTTGAAGAGGAATCTAAATTTCCCCAATGAAGAGGAAAGTAATTGGGAAGAGGTGAGAAAAGCTGGAAAAGCTGAGAAAAAGCATAAAAAAGCTTTAAAGAGTCCCAAAATGGGAAGCCTAGGCTAAACAGGAAAGAAAGCATCCTGCTATTCTGGACGCAGAATTAGAAACATGCTTTGGGGAAATATGAGCTTAAATAAGCTGCTCCTAAGCAGATCAGGGGTTGATCTGTCCTAGGAGGTGATCTCAGCTCGGGGGTGAGTCCTAGGAGACAAAGAGGATTCTAAGGTTGGGAGGTTGGTCATTTTCCACAGTGGTATGTTCCTGAAATTATTGTTCATTTTGATGTATTATGGTATGAATTAGCTACATATAAAACTTAAAAGAATTTGTATGATTGATTTTGGTACTACATTTAACAGAGTCCATCCTAAGGCATTCACCTTCCAGATTCTGTGTAGTTGTAGACTAGAAATACATAGAGTAGAAACCACAGAAACTCTAAACCAAGGTCGGTTTAAATTTGAGGTTACTTAGTCTCTACAGATAATTAGATCTTTTCTTGTTTCTATAGATACAAATGTGATGTTTTATGCTCATATGTATGCTATAAAAATATGGTAGCAAAACTGATATTTAAATGGTACCCTAAAATAGAAGCAAAGACAGGAAAATAAGCATTTCAAGTTATTTATAAATCCAGAAGAAATCTTCTTCTAGCTGTAGTAACCATAACAATTACCCTTGAAATTCTCTGCTCAGTGGTAAATAATCCAAATCCTAGACAAGCCTCTAGCAAAATTCTTCAACCATTGCTGGTTTCCAATTTGGAAGACTAGTACTCTAAATAAAATAAACAAAAATTTGGGGTAACTTTAATCTGCTTCTGCCTAAAGTACAATAATTGCATTCCATATCTACTATAGAGAAATCTAAAGTCTGAGCTCATATGCAAACAAATAGAAAAGAATGAGAAGTTTCATAACATAGTATACTAGTGTTGTATAGATAGTACACCTATTTGAAAGAAAAACTGAAAGCGCCCAAGGAAAGGGATCTCTATTCTCGATCCCATAATTCTAGACACAAATTATTGAAGTCATATGAGTGGTCATGGACATCACATATGTATATAGAAAAAAAATAAAAGAGGAAATTAAATATTGGTGAAGCTCACATGTAAGGCATAAATCGAAACTTCGATTTGGGAGACATAATATATATATAACTAAATCAAAAAGGAAAACAAAAACATGAAGAACCTTCGACGCTTAAGTAACGGAAGTAATACGATTTAATAACTGTGAGAACTATCTATGTGTAGGCGTGGCATCATAGTAGACGAGTGCGTAATAAGTTTAACTCTGCTTGTATAAAAATAAAACGATTCTTATGATGGGACCCTGTAAGGTCGACTAGATCAAAACAAAATGAAATCGTTATTCATTACAGTGAGGGTAGAAAAATGATTTTTAATGGGTAACCGCCGAAGGGTCGGCTAACGCATAAACGAAATAAAATGACAGCATTATTTAAGTCCGGGTCCTAGATCCCACTCGGCGCTTCTCTATAATAGTAACACGATTCTTACTGTGTGACCCCGTAAGGTCGATTAGATCAAACTAAACGAAATCGTTATTTACTTCAGTGATAGCATAAGAATGATCATTACTGGGTAAACGCCAGAGGATCGGCCAAGGCAAAAACAAAAAAACGATAACCATTAATTATTTCCACGACCGAGATCCGTTCGGCTCATCTCTGAAGAGGTGACATGGGCGACCTCGAGTCCCACACCTGCATAGATAGTAAGGTCAGAAAAAAAAAAAGTGGATGCCTAAAATTATGCCGAATGGAATCAGTGAAATACGAAATAGATTACATGTCTGTTAGTGCCGAGATCGGTATTAATAAACGAGAAACAAGGGATAACAGATGTAGTTAGAAAAAAATTAACAATAAGGACGAAAAAAAAAACGCCATGCCAGCCGCATTATTTCTAAATTTGAATAGACTTGCTTTAGTCATTAATCGGAGCGAAAATAGAAAATTACATAAATATAATACCTGTCGTGCATTTCCTGAACTCAGAAAGAAAGTCACATGGTTAAATAAATGATTTGTCACTACAGCATTAGAAGCGCAGTCACGCTATAAGCGTTTCATCCATTAAACACACAGTGACATTACAATTATAAATATGCTGAGGGTAATAGTAACGCTCAGAACACGGGTGTGCGCGCTGAGCCGTAACCAGCATGTCAACAGTGAGGCGAGTTCAAAATATACACATTGCACCTCAACTCATATCATAAACATAATCTCTGGAAAACGAGAAATTGATAATACACAGTGACATGAATTTAAAGAAGTTGGTTACCATCGTAATCACGAGGGAAGCTTGGGAACGAGCAGGGTCGTTGCACCAGAAGGAGACAGGACACGCACTGAACCAGAGGTCCTCCTGCATCAATGAGAACACGCAGGCACTTGACTATTAAACCCTGGTTTTGCTATTCCACAGAGAGCAATTAGAGCTGAACACAAGAAATGAAATAATAATGAACAGGGGAGGGTTTAAAATGTGAACCGAAACCCTAACCCTAAATCTACAGTTTCACACACAAAAGTGCGTTGCAGGTTTGGCGTACAGATCATAGACTCAACCCTAATCCGCGTCGACCTCTAGTAGCACGGAATCCCTAGAAGGGTTTTAGAAATCAGGATGAGTAGGTAAGACCAGTACCATCTCATAACAATGGATTTTCTCCAACTCTAAATTCGTGCATCGAGCCGATGGAAAGTCTGCAAAGCTGTGCGTTCATCCTGCTGAAGCAACCCCTACTGAAGGCACGTATAGCTGGGAGCACAGAGGAACAGGCCTATCTCTCCCGAGATAGGCGATGGTGAGTGCCAGACGTTAACCTTGCAGAGTTCCTCGCCTCTGCGTGGGACGCGTGTATTCTTCTGTCCATGAAAATTGATCCGAAACGATATGTGAAGTACAGAAGACAGAGGAAAATGCAGACCGCGCCGCCTCCGATGCACCACCTGAACACTCCAGCATATAATCGATCTCAGAAAAAACCTTACGTGGCAAAAAGATGTGCAATCTTACTTCTGGCGGTTACACGCAAATATTTCGGGCAAGATCGCGGGTATAATGCGTATCACTGTATATGGTACCTGCACTGTACAGGGCGGAGGTTAATTATCAGTAACATGCCGACGTTAACACGGTAACGCATATTCACGCCACCATAATACATGCATATCGTGTAAGTGCTGCGTAATAATCTCATACGCCCGTCTAGTTACTCATTACATGCTTGTTCTTTGCATGTATGTAGCATAAAACCATAATATCACAAACCCTACTATGCGAGTTTACAAGAGAATAAAATCATGTTATGTTAGGTGAATTTAAAAAGTAAAGGAACGAATTAAATCTTACATCATGCGATGGGTTAAAAGTCGTATAGAATGTAATGACCTTAATGGTTAGGAGATTAACCACCTAGATAACTATATATATGTCGGACATATAAACATTTATGAAGTGGGTTAAGAAGCACGCATTAATGATTTATGGGTAGGATATTAAATCCCATATATATATATATATATATATATATATATAATTACACATCTATATATATATTGGATTTAATAAAGTTGCACTTTAGATTTCTATGGGCAGGATATTAAATACCTATATATATATATATATATATATATATATATATATATATATAAACATATATATATATTGGTTAATAAAGTGGCACTTATTTTGGTTTTATTAAATTGCACTTTAATTGAATTTAATAAGTTGAACAGGTGTGAACTTTGGTACTGAAATTCACCCATATGTATAGATTGTATTTAAACTAGAAGTGGAAAATTTGCTAGTAGAGAAGGAATACGTTGTCTTGGAAAAAAAAAACCAAAAAAAATTTGGGAGGTGTGACAAATGGTATCAGAGCCCAAGTGCAAAAACTGGGTTGTTTTTGTTGTGCTCACTAAACTCTGAATGCTATGGAACAATGTAGAGAGTGTTTTTTTTGTTCTTTTGTTTTACTGATAAAATTTATGAGTGTGTACAGTGGTGCTAAAATGGTTGAAGAAGGAGGAATTTATGTGGATCTGCGTGATGAGTTTGCTACTCCAGATCCCAATGCACCGGTAATGGCTATGTTGCACCGATTGCAACGAGAATTGGCTGAACTAAGAAGCCAGAATGACATATTGTCATCAGCCAGTAAGGAGCAGGAAAAGCTCATCAGAGAACTCACTTCCCGGAATAGCCAAGAAGGCGAAGGTTCCGGGAAGAGAAAGATGGATGAGTCTGATGATGATGATGCTGCGAGACAACAGCATAAACAGAAAAGAGAACTGCAGGGGGAGTTCCGAAAGATCAAACCTCCCTCCTATGATGGGGAGAAGGAGGAAGATGCTGAAGCTTGGTTGTTGAACATGATCAAGTATTTCCAAGTATATGAATATGAGAGCAATCTGAAGGCCAGATTAGCTGTGTATCAGCTACAAGGAAAGGCTACACTGTGGTGGGAAGAGACAAAAATGGTGCATGCCATAGACGAAAAGACAGTTACTTGGGAAGACTTTCAGGATAAGTTCAAGAATCGTTATTTGAACGAACGATATTATGATGATAAAGCAAAAGAATTCCATGAACTTAGACTAGGACAGCTCACCATCGATGAGTTTGTCACTAAGTTTACAAATTTACTGAAATATGTCCCTTACATTAGGGAAGAAAAGGCAAAGGTACAAAGGTTTTTAAATTGCCTGCCTACTGTGTACAAGGAGAAAATTGAGTTTGACAACCCAAAGACAATGGATGAAGCTGTTAGAAAAGCAAGATTATGCTATCAGCAGTTTAAAGGTAAAGCTGAACAAGGGAAGAGCTCGCTAAACAAGGGGGAGTTCAAAGGTAAAAGACCAAAACCAGCATATCTAAGGAATTTTCGTAGAGATCATCAGCGGAAAAAATTCAATAAACCAAAAGAAAGCCAAACTGCTCAGTCCCAAGTGGCTTCAAAACAAGTAGAAGGAAACAATAAAAAGGAAGGGACAGTCAGAATGAAGGAACCTTTGAAGTGTTGGGGCTGTGGAGAACCCCATATGATGAGGGATTGCCCCCATCGAAATATACACATGATCAGCAGAGAGCGAGAGGCAACAACAGTAAATGACATAGCCAGAAATATACCAACTATCAGTGCAGCCTTGGAAAATCGGCAAGCAGAACATCAAGCAACCATGGTGGAAATGGAGGGTAATATTTCTAACCTACCCATTACTATTTTGATTGATCCAGGTGCTTCTTTGAGTTACATTAGTCCTGGATTTGTAGAAAAATGTAAAATTAAACCTGAAAATTTTCAGCAGTCATGGCTGGTACAGCTGGCTACTGGAACTAAGAGAAAAGTCACACATAAATTGCCCAAAACAGCAATACAATTGAATGGCTTTACAACAGAAGTAAATTTGAACATATTGCCATTAGGATCCTATGATCTGCTGATAGGAATGGATTGGCTGGAAAAGAAGAAAGCTCTGATGAACTGCTGGGATAAAACCCTGCATTGTGTGGATGAATAAGGGAAACCTTTTACACTAAAAGGGAAACCAAAATCCATTTCAGTAAGACAAATATCAGTCTTACAATTCAAAAGAACAGCTCGAAAAGGAAACCAAGTCTATGGAGTATATGTGGAAGAAGTAGAACAAAGGACGGAACAAAATCTGCTGAATGAGTTACCGGTGGTAAGGGAATTTAAAGAAGTTTTCCCAGAGGAGATTCCTCATCTTCCCCCCAAAAGAGAAATTGAATTTTCTATAGATTTGGTGCCGGGAGCTACACCTGTTTCCCGAGCCCCCTATCGAATGAGTCCACCTGAACTCATGGAGCTGAAGATGCAACTGCAAGAATTATTAGATAAAGGATACATTAGACCGAGTGTGTCTCCATGGGGAGCACCGGTCTTATTTGTGAAAAAGAAGGATGGAACTTTTAGGATGTGCATTGACTATCGTCAACTGAACAAGTTGACCATCAAGAATAGATACCCTTTACCTAGAATTGATGATCTTTTCGATCAAGTGAGAGGAGCTTCAGTCTTTTCAAAGATTGACTTAAGAACTGGTTATCACCAGCTCAGAATCAAGGAAGAAGACACCAGCAAAACAGCCTTTCGAACAAGGTATGGACACTACGAGTTTGTAGTCCTACCTTTTGGTCTGACAAATGCTCCTGCCACCTTTATGTGCCTGATGAACAGTGTGTTAAATAAGTATTTGGATAAGTTTTTTCTAGTGTTCATAGATGATATTTTAGTCTACTCCAGAAACAAAGAGGAACACCAGGAACATTTACGGATAGTGTTGCAAACTCTGAAGGAAAATCAGCTATATGCTAAGTTCAGTAAATGTGAATTTTACAAGGATAAGATTCAATATTTGGGTTACATTATCTCTGAAAAAGGGCTTGCAGTTGACCCTGAAAAGATAAAAGCAATTAAAGAATGGTCGATTCCAACTGATGTTTCAGTAGAAAGGTCATTCATGGGGATAGCAGGCTATTATCGTAGATTTGTGGAGAGATTTTCTGCCATAGCACATCCCATCACTTCATTGCAAAGAAAGGGTGTCAAGTTTGTGTGGACTAAGAAATGTCAGAACAGTTTCAAGCAGTTAAAACAAAAACTTATTTCAGCCCCTATATTAAAAATTGCTGATCCTGATAAAGAGTTTGTTGTATGTACAGATGCTTGCAGAGAAGGGCTGGGAGGAGTCCTGTTGCAGGAAAATTCAGTCATTGCTTATGAATCTAGGAAACTGAAAACACATGAACAGAATTATAGTGCATATGACTTGGAATTTGCAGCTGTTATCCATGCTTTATAAATGTGGAGGCACTATCTACTGGGGAAGAAGTTCACATTGATGACTGATCATATTAGCCTCAAATATTTTTTTTCCCAAACTGACCTGAATGCAAGACAAGCCAGATGGCTGTCCTTTCTAAGTGAATTTGATATGGATATAAAGTATATCAAGGGAAAAGAAAATAAAGTTGCTGATGCCTTAAGTAGAAATTCTTGTCAACATTTAAACAGCATTGGGAGTAGTGCCCAGATGGAGATAAAGGAATTGGTAGGAAAAGCAGCAAATCAAGATCCCAACTATGAAGCACTCTTGGTGAAACTACAGAAAAATGATAAAATTGATTTCACTAAAAACCAAAGAGGGCTAATCTATTACAAAAGCAGGTTGTATATTCCAGATATAGAGTCATTGAAAAGAGAAATTCTAGATGAATATCACAAACAGCCCTATGCAGGACATCCAGGATACCAAAAGATGTTAACAGCCTTGAAGAAGAAGTTGTTCTGGCCAGGAATGAAGAGAGATGTGGCCGAATATTTAATTAAATGTATGGAGTGTCAACTAGTCAAAGTTGCGCATCAACACCCAGCAGGGCTTTTAAATCCACTGCCAATTGCAGAATGGAAATGGGACACAGTTTCCATGGATTTTATAACAGGACTACCCAAAACCAAATACCAACATGATTCAGTAATGGTGGTAGTAGACACTTTAACCAAGGCCGCTTACTTTATACCAGTGAAATCAACTTTCGGAACAGCTCAAGTAACAAATGTTTTTCTGAAGGAGATAGTAAGGCTTCATGGAGTTCCCAAAGTAATTGTTTCAGATCGAGATGCTAAGTTTACAGCAGCATTTTGGAAAGTATTTTTTGGAGGGATGGGTACTGAGCTGAATTTCAGTACTTCCTACCACCCTCAAACTGACGGGCAAACAGAAAGGACGAATCAAATTCTGGAGGATATGTTGAGAATGTATGTGATGGATAGGCCATCAAAGTGGGAAGAGTATCTGCATTTAGCTGAGTTTGCCTATAATAATAGCTACCAATCCTCTATTAAGATGAGTCCGTTTGAGGCACTCTATGGGAGAAAGTGTCGTACTCCCTTGAGATGGAGTCAACCAGAGGATAAACTGGTGTTGGGAACAGATGCACTACAAGAGATGGAAAGAATTGTTAAACAAATACAGAGAAATATCAAGACAGCACAAGATCGACAGAAGAGCTATGCTGATAAGAAAAGAGTACACCGAGAATTCAAAGTGGGGGATCATGTGTATTTGCGCATCAAACCCAAAAAGAGCACACTTTCTGTAGGAAGTTGTGCAAAACTGGCTCCTAGATATTGTGGGCCTTTTGAAGTTTTAGAAAGGGTGGGACCAGTGGCTTACAAGATGGCCTTACTACCCCATGTTAGAGTGCATAATGTGTTTCATATTTCATTATTAAAAAGATATGTGCATGATGCTTCTCACATAGTTGATTGGAATGTTGTACTGGTGGAACCAGAAGGGGATTTTCTGCCAGAACCGCTTCAAATATTGGAGTGGGAAGAAATTGAATTGAGAAACAGAACAGTGGCCAGAGTAAAGGTGCAGTGGAAGCACTTTACTGCTGAAGAAGCTACCTGGGAAAGGGAAGCCGAAATGATGGAAAAATATCCATTTTTGTTTAAATGAACTCTAGTAGTTGAATAACAACACCGAGGACGGTGTTTATTTTCAGAGGGGGAATATGTAACACCCCCAATTTTTGTGTTGAATTTTTTAAAGTTAGACATTTGAACTTAATCCTAAGGGGGTGGACCCCAAGGGATAAGTATGGTGTGAATGTATTTGCATATTTTATTTGAGGAAATAAATAAAAATTATTGTGCATTTTGACCAAGATGAGAATTAGAGATCACTTGCCAAATCCATGAGGATGGATAAGGCAACAAATCCCCAAAATCTTTCAAAAATCCTTGAAAGAAATTAATTTAGATTTGAGGAGGAATCTAAATTTCCCCAATGAAGAGGAGTAGTTGGGAAGAGGTAAAGAAAAGCTGGAAAAGTTGAGGAAAAGCATAAAACAGCTTTAAAAAAATCCCAAAATGGGAAGCCTAGGCTAAACAGGAAAGAAAGCATCCTGCTATTCTGGACGCAGAATTAGAAACATGCTTTGGGGAAATATGAGCTTAAATAAGCTGCTCCTAAGCAGATCAGGGGTTGATCTGTCCTAGGAGGTGATCTCAGCTCGGGGGTGAGTCCTGGGAGACAAAGAGGATTCTAAGGTTGGGAGGTTGGTCATTTGCCACAGTGGTATGTTCCTGAAATTATTGTTCATTTTGATGTATTATGGTATGAATTAGCTACATATAAAACTTGAAAGAATTTGTATGATTGATTTTGGTACTAAATTTAACAGAGTCCATCCTAAGGCATTCACCTTCCAGATTCTGTGTAGTTGTAGACCAGAAATACATAGAGTAGAAACCACAGAAACTCTAAACCAAGGTCGGTTTAAATCTGAGGTTACTTAGTCTCTATAGATAATTAGATCTTTTCTTGTTTCTATAGATACAAATGTGATGTTTTATGCTCATATGTATGCTATAAAAATATGGTAGCAAAACTGATATTTACATGGTACCCTAAAATAGAAGCAAAGACAGGAAAATAAGCATTTCAAGTTATTTATAAATCCAGGAGAAATATTCTTCTAGCTGTAGTAACCATAACAATTACCCTTGAAATTCTCTGCTCAGTGGTAAATAATCCAAATCCTAGACAAGCCTCTAGCAAAATTATTCAACCATTGCTGGTTTCCAATTTGGAAGACTAGTACTGTAAATAAAATAAACAAAAATTTTGGGTAACTTTAATCTGCTTCTGCCTAAAGTACAATAATTGCATTCCATATCTACTATAAAGAAATCTAAAGTCTGAGCTCATATGCAAACAAATAGAAAAGAATGAGAAGTTTCATAACATAGTATACTAGTGTTGTATAGATAGTACACCTATTTGAAAGAAAAACTGAAAGCGCCCAAGGAAAGGGATCTCTATTCTCGATCCCATAATTCTAGACACAAATTATTGAAGTCATATGAGTGGTCATGGACATCACATATGTATATAGAAAAAAAATAAAAGAGGAAATTAAATATTGGTGAAGCTCACATGTAAGGCACAAATCGAAACTTCGATTTGGGAGACATAATATATATATAACTAAATAAAAAAGGAAAACAAAAACATGAAGAACCTTCGGCGCTTAAGTAACGGAAGTAATACGATTTAATAACTATGAGAACTATCTATGCGTAGGCGTGGCATCATAGTAGACGAGTGCGTAATAAGTTTAACTCTGCCTGTATAAAAATAAAACGATTCTTATGATGGGACCCTGTAAGGCCGACTAGATCAAAACAAAATGAAATCGTTATTCATTACAGTGAGGGTAGAAAAATGATTTTTAATGGGTAACCGCCGAAGGGTCGGCTAACGCATAAACAAAATAAAACGACAGCATTATTTAAGTCCGGGTCCTAGATCCCGCTCGGCGCTTCTCTATAATAGTAACACGATTCTTACTGTGTGACCCCGTAAGGTCGATTAGATAAAACTAAACGAAATCGTTATTTACTTCAGTGATAGCATAAGAATGATCATTACTGGGTAAACGCCAGAGGATCGGCCAAGGCAAAAACAAAAAAACGATAACCATTAATTATTTCCACGACCGAGATCCGTTCGGCTCATCTCTGAAGAGGTGACATGGGCGACCTCGAGTCCCACACCTGCGTAGACAGTAAGGTCAGAAAAAAAAAAAGTGGATGCCTAAAATTATGCCGAATGGAATCAGTGAAATACGAAATAGATTACATGTCTGTTAGTGCCGAGATCGGTATTAATAAACGAGAAACAAGGGGTAACAGATGTAGTTAGAAAAAAATTAACAATAAGGACGAAAACAAAAACGCCATGCCAGTCGCATTATTTCTAAATTTGAATAGACTTGCTTTAGTCATTAATCGGAGCGAAAATAGGAAATTACATAAATATAATACCTGTCGTGCATTTCCTGAACTCAGAAAGAAAGTCACATGGTTAAATAAATGATTTGTCACTACAGCATTAGAAGCGCAGTCACGCTATAAGCATTTCATCCATTAAACACACAGTGACATTACAATTATAAATATCTTGAGGTAATACTTGCTTCCCGAACACGGGTGTCTTGTATTTGGCCGTAACCCGGCATGTCCTTGATGAGCGAGTTCAAAATATACACATTGCACCTCAACTCGTATCATTAAACATAATCTCTAGAAAACGAAATTGATAATACACGGCGACATGAATTTAAAAGAAGTTGGTTACCATCATAATCATAGGCAAGTTGGGAGCAACTGAGTCCGTTACTGCAGAAGAAACGGGACACGCAAGCGGAGCAGAGGTCCTCCTGCATCAATGAGAACACACATGCACTTGACTATTAAACCTTGGTTTTTCTATTCCACAGAGAGCAATTAGAGCTGAACACAAGAAATGAAATAATAATGAACAGGGGAGGGTTTAAAATGTGAACCGAAACCCTAACCCTAAATCTACGATTATCACACACAAAGTGCGTTGCGGGTTTGGCGTACGGATCATACACTCAACCTAATCCGTGTCGACCTCTAGTAGCACGGAATCCTAGAAGGGTTTTAGAAATCGGGATGAGTAGGTAAGACTGATGCCATCTCATAACAATGGATTTTCTCAATAAATTCTTGCATCGAGGCGTAGGCTGATCTGTCTTCAAAGGCGTCGTTCATCTGGCAGGAAACAGCCCCTGCGAGAGGCACGTATGTTGCAGGAGCACGGAGAACGGCCTATCCCTCTAGAGGCGGTGGAGGGTGAGTGCAGTCTTAACCTTGCGAGTTCTCGCCTGCGTGGGGACGCGTGTATTCCTTTTGTCCATGAAAATTGTCAGAAACGATATGTAGTACGGAAGACAGAGGAAAATGCAGACCGCCGCCGCCTCTGATGCACCACCTGAACACTCCAGCATATAATCGATCTCAGAAAAAACCTTACGTGGCAAAAAGATGTGCAATCTTACTTCTGGCAGTTACACGCAAATATTTCGGGCAAGATCGCAGGTATAATGCGTATCACTGTATATGGTACCTGCACTATACAGGGCGGAAGTTAATTATCATTAACATGCCGACGTTAACACGGTAACGCATACTCACGCCACCATAATACACGCATATCGTGTAAGTGTTGCGTAATAATCTCATACGCCCGTCTAGTTACTCATTACATGCTTGTTCTTCGCATGTATGTAGCGTAAAACCATAATATCACAAACCCAACTATGCGAGTTTACAAGAGAATAAAATCATGTTATGTTAGGTGACTTTAAAAAGTAAAGGAACGAATTAAATCTTACATCATGCGATGGGTTAAAAGTCGTATAGAATGTAATGACCTTAATGGTTAGGAGATTAACCACCTAGATAACTATATATATGTGTATATAGGCCGGACATATAAACATTTATGAAGTGGGTTAAGGAGCACGCATTAATGATTTATGGGTAGGATATTAAATACCTATATATATATATATATATATATATATATATATATATATATATATATATATATATATATAAATACACATCTATATATATATTGGATTTAATAAAGTTGCACTTTAGATTTCTATGGGCAGGATATTAAATACCTATATATATATATATATATATATATATATATATATATATATAAACATATATATATATTGGTTAATAAAGTGGCACTTATTTTGGTTTTATTAAATTGCACTTTAATTGAATTTAATAAGTTGAACAGGTGTGAACTTTGGTACTGAAATTCACCCATATGTATAGATTGTATTTAAACTAGAAGTGGAAAATTTGCTAGTAGAGAAGGAATACGTTGTCTTGGAAAAAAAAAACCAAAAAAAATTTGGGAGGTGTGACAAATGGTATCAGAGCCCAAGTGCAAAAACTGGGTTGTTTTTGTTGTGCTCACTAAACTTTGAATGCTATGGAACAATGTAGAGAGTGTTTTTTTTTGTTCTTTTGTTTTACTGATAAAATTTATGAGTGTGTACAGTGGTGCTAAAATGGTTGAAGAAGGAGGAATTTATGTGGATCTGCGTGATGAGTTTGCTACTCCAGATCCCAATGCACCGGTAATGGCTATGTTGCACCGATTGCAATGAGAATTGGCTGAACTAAGAAGCCAGAATGACATATTGTCATCAGCCAGTAAGGAGCAGGAAAAGCTCATCAGAGAACTCACTTACCGGAACAGCCAAGAAGGCGAAGGTTCCGAGAAGAGAAAGATGGATGAGTCTGATGATGATGATGCTACGAGACAGCCGCATAAACAGAAAAGAGAACTGCAGGGGGAGTTTCGAAAGATCAAACCTCCCTCCTATGATGGGGAGAAGGAGGAAGATGCTGAAGCTTGGTTGTTGAACATGATCAAGTATTTCCAAGTATATGAATATGAGAGCAATCTGAAGGCCAGATTAGCTATGTATCAGCTACAAGGAAAGGCTACACTGTGGTGGGAAGAGACAAAAATGGTGCATGCCATTGATGAAAAGACAGTTACTTGGGAAGATTTTCAGACTAAGTTCAAAAGTCGTTATTTGAATGAACATTATTATGATGATAAAGCAAAAGAATTCCATGAACTTAGGCTAGGACAGCTCACTATTGATGAGTTTGTCACTAAGTTTACTAATTTACTGAGGTATGTCCCTTACATTAGAGAAGAAAAGGCAAAAGTGCAAAGGTTTTTAAATTGTTTGCCTACTGTTTACAAGGAGAAAATTGAATTTGACAATCCAAAGACGATGGATGAGGCTGTTAGAAAAGCAAGATTATGCTATCAGTAGTTTAAAGGTAAAGCTGAACAAGGGAAGAGCTGGCTGAACAAGGGTGAGTTCAAAGGTAAAAGACCAAAACCAACATATCTAAGAAATTTTGGTAGAGATCATCAGCGGAAAAAATTCAATAAACCAAAAGAAAGCCAAACTGCTCAGTCCCAAGTGGCTTCAAAACAAGTAGAAGGGAATAATAAAAAGGAAGGGACAGTCAGAATGAAGGAACCTTTGAAGTGTTGGGGCTGTGGAGAACCCCATATGATGAGAGATTGCCCCCATCGAAATATTCATATGATCAACAGAGAACGAGAGGCAACAACAGTCAATGACATAGCCAGAAATATACCAACTATCAGTGCAGCACTGGAAAATCGACAAGCAGAACATGAAGCAACCATGGTGGAAATGGAGGGTAAGATTTCTGACCTATCTGTTACTGTTTTGATTGATCCAGGTGCTTCCTTAAGTTACATTAGTCCTGGAATTGTAGAAAAATGTAAAATTAAACCTGAAAAATTTCAGCAGTCATGGTTGGTACAGCTGGCTACTGGAACTAAGAGAAAAGTCACACATAAATTGCCCAAAACAGCAATACAATTGAATGGCTTTACAACAGAAGTAAATTTGAACATATTTCCATTAGGATCCTATGATCTGCTGATAGGAATGGATTGGCTGGAAAAGAAGAAAGCTCTGATGAACTGCTGGGATAAAACCCTGCATTGTGTGGATGAAGAAGGGAAACCTTTTACACTGAAAGGGAAACCAAAATCCATTTCAGTAAGACAAATATCAGCCCTACAATTGAAAAGAACAGCTCGAAAGGGATACCAAGTCTATGCGGTACATGTGGAAGAAGTAGAACAGAAAACTGAATAAAATATGCTGAGTGATCTACTTGTGGTAAGAGAATTTAAAGAAGTTTTCCCAGAGGAGATTCCTCATCTTCCCCCCAAAAGAGAAATTGACTTTTCCATAGATCTGGTGCCGGGAGCCACACCTGTTTCCCGAGCCCCCTATCGAATGAGTCCACCAGAACTTATGGAGCTGAAGATGCAGCTGCAAGAATTACTGGATAAAGGTTATATTAGACCAAGTGTGTCTCCATGGGGAGCACCGGTCTTATTTGTGAAAAAGAAGGATGGAACTTTTAGGATGTGCATTGATTATCGTCAACTGAACAAGTTGACCATTAAGAATAGATATCCACTTCCTAGAATTGATGATCTTTTTGATCAAGTGAGAGGGGCCTCAGTCTTTTCAAAGATTGACTTAAGGACTGGGTATCACCAGCTCAGAATCAAAGAAGAAGACATTAGCAAAACAACTTTCCGAACCCGGTATGGACACTACGAATTTGTAGTCCTACCTTTTGGTCTGACAAATGCCCCTGCCACCTTTATGTGCCTGATGAATAGTGTGTTAAACAAGTATTTGGATAAATTTGTTCTAGTGTTCATAGATGATATTTTGGTCTACTCCAAAAACAAAGAAGAACATCAAGAACATTTGCGGATAGTGTTACAAACTCTGAAAGAAAATCAGCTATATGCTAAGTTCAGTAAATGTGAATTTTACAAGGATAAGATTCAATATTTGGGTCATATAATTTCTGAAAAAGGCCTTGCAGTTGACCCTGAAAAGATAAAAGCAATTAAAGAATGGCCAGTCCCAACTGATGTTTCAGCAATAAGGTCATTCATGGGGATAGCAGGCTACTATCGTAGATTTGTGGAAAGATTTTCTGCCATAGCACATCCCATCACTTCATTACAAAGAAAGGGTGTCAAGTTTGTATGGACTGAAAAGTGTCAAAACAGTTTCGAGCAGTTAAAACAAAAACTTATTTCAGCCCCTATATTAAAAATTGTTGATCCTGATAAAGAGTTTGTTGTATGTACAGATGCTTGCAGAGAAGGGCTGGGAGGAGTCCTGTTGCAGGAAAATTCAGTCATTGCTTATGAATCTAGGAAACTGAAAATACATGAACAGAATTATAGTGCATATGATTTGGAATTTGCAGCTGTTATCCATGCTTTAAAAATGTGGAGGCACTATCTGCTGGGGAAGAAGTTCACATTGATGACTGATCATATCAGCCTCAAATATTTTTTTTCCCAAACTGACCTGAATGCAAGACAAGCCAGATGGCTGTCCTTTCTAAGTGAATTTGATAAGGATATAAAGCATATCAAGGGAAAAGAAAATAAAGTTGCTGATGCCTTAAGTAGAAATGCTTGTCAACATTTAAACAGCATTGGGAGTAGTGCCCAGATGGAGATAGAGGAATTGGTAGGAAAAGCAGCAAAGCAAGATCCCAACTATGAAGCACTCTTGGTGAAGCTACAGAAAAAGGATAAAACTGATTTCACAAAAAACCAAAGAGTGCTACTCTATTACAAAAACAGGTTGTATATTCCAGATATAGAGTCATTGAAAAGAGAAATTCTAGATGAATATCACAAACAGCCCTATGCAGGACATCCAGGATACCAAAAGATGTTAACAGCCTTGAAGAAGAAGTTGTTCTGGCCAGGAATGAAGAGAGATGTGGCAGAATATTTAAGTAAATGTATGGAGTGTAAACTAGTCAAAGTTGAGCATCAACACCCAGCAGGGCTTTTAAATCCCCTGCCAATTGCAGAATGGAAATGGGACACAGTTTTCATGGATCTTATAACAGGACTACCCAAAACCAAATACCAACATGATTTAGTAATGGTGGTAGTAGACACTTTAACCAAGGCCGCTCACTTTATACCAGTGAAATCAACTTTCGGAACAGCTCAAGTAGCAAATGTTTTTCTGAAGGAGATAGTAAGGCTTCATGGAGTTCCCAAAGTAATTGTTTCAGATCGAGATGCTAAGTTTACAGCAGCATTTTGGAAAGGATTGTTTGGAGGGATGGGTACTAAGCTGAATTTCAGTAATGCCTACCATCCTCAAACTGACGGGCAAACAGAAAGGACGAATCAAATTCTGGAGGATATGTTGAGAATGTATGTGATGGATAGGCCATCAAAGTGGGAAGAGTATCTGCATTTAGCTGAGTTTTCCTATAATAATAGCTACCAATCCTCTATTAAGATGAGTCCGTTTGAGGCACTCTATGGGAGAAAGTGTCGTACTCCCTTGAGCTGGAGTCAACCAGAGGATAAACTGGTGTTGGGACCGGATGCACTACAAGAGATGGAAAGAATTGTCAAACAAATACAGAGAAATATCAAGACAGCACAAGATCGACAGAAGAGCTATGCTGATAAGAAAAGAGTGCACCGAGAATTCAAAGTGGGGGATCATGTGTATTTGCGCATCAAACCCAAAAAGAGCACACTTTATGCAGGAAGTTGTGCAAAACTTGCTCCTAGATATTGTGGGCCTTTTGAAGTTTTAGAAAGGGTGGGACCAGTGGCTTACAAGCTGGCCTTACCACCCCATGTTAGAGTGCATAATGTGTTTCATATTTCGTTATTAAAAAGATATGTGCATGATGCTTCTCACATAGTTGATTGGAATGTTGTACAGGTGGAACCAGAAGGGGAGTTTCTGCCAGAACCGCTTCAAATATTGGAGCGGAAAGAAATTGAATTGAGAAACAGGACAGTGGCCAGAGTAAAAGTGCAGTGGAAGCACTTTACTGCTGAAGAAGCCACCTGGGAAAGGGAAGCTGAAATGATGGAGAAATATCCATTTTTGTTTAAATGAACTCTAGTAGTTGAATAAGAATACCGAGGACGGTGTTTATTTTCAGAGGGGGAATATGTAACACCCCCAATTTGTGTGTTGAATTTTTTAAGTTAGACATTTGAACTTTAATCCTAAAGGGGTGGACCCCAAGGGATAAGTATGGTGTGAATGTATTTGCATATTTTATTTGAGGAAATAAATAAAATGATTGTGCATTTTGACCAAGATGAGAATTAGAGATCACTTGCCAAATCCATGAGGATGGATAAGGCAACAAATCCCCAAAAATCTTTCAAAAATCCTTGAAAGAAATTAATTTATATTTGAGGAGGAATCTAAATTTCCCCAATGAAGAGGAGTAGTTGGGAAGAGGTGAGAAAAAGCTGGAAAAGCTGAGGAAAAGCTTAAAGCAGCTTTAAAGAGTCCCAAAATGGGAAGCCTAGGCTAAACAGGAAAGAAAGCATCCTCCTATTCTGGACGCAGAATTAGAAACATGCTTTGGGGAAATATGAACTTAAATAAGCTGCTCCTAAATGGATCGGGGTTGATGTTTGTCCTAGGAGTTGATCTCGGCTCGGGGTGATGCCAGGAGAAAGAGGATTCTAAGGTTGGGAGGTTGGTCATTTTGCAGATTTTGTGGTATGTTCTGAAATTCTTGTTACTATGTCTTATTACAGTATGAATTGGCTACATATAAAGCAAGGAATTTGTATGATTGATTTTGGTACTACATTTAACGAGTCCATCCTAAGGCATTCACCTTCAGTTACGTGTAGTTGTAGACGAAATACATAAGAGTAGAAACCTCGAAACTCTAAACCAAGGTCGGTTTTAAATGCGAGGTTACTTAGTCTCTACAGATAATTAGATCTTTTCTTGTTTCTATAGATACAAATGTGATGTTTATCTTTGATATGTATCTTATTATAAAAATATGGTAGCAAAAGCTTGATATTTACATGGTACCCTAAAATAGAAGCGGACAGGAAAATAAGCATTTCAAGTTATTTATAAATCCAGAAGAAATCTTCTTCTAGCTGTAGTAACCATAAGAATTACCCTTGAAATTCTCTGCTCAGTGGTAAATAATCCAAATCCTAGACAAGCCTCTAGCAAAATTCTTCAACCATTGCTGGTTTCCAATTTTGAAGACTAGTACTCTAAATAAAATAAACAAAAATTTGGGGTAACTTTAATCTGCTTCTGCCTAAAGTACAATAATTGCATTCCATATCTACTATAGAGAAATATAAAGTCTGAGCTCATATGCAAACAAATAGAAAAGAATGAGAAGTTTCATAACATAGTATACTAGTGTTGTATAGATAGTACACCTATTTGAAAGAAAAACTGAAAGCGCCCAAGGAAAGGGATCTCTATTCTCCATACCATAATTCTAGACACAAATTATTGAAGTCATATGAGTGGTCATGGACACCACATATGTATATAGAAAAAAAATAAAAGAGGAAATTAAATATTGGTGAAGCTCACATGTAAGGCACAAATCGAAACTTCGATTTGGGAGACATGATATATATAACTAAATCAAAAGGAAAACAAAAACAGGAAAAACCTTTGGTGCTTAGTTAACAAGAGTAATACGATTTAATAACGGTGAGAATTATCTATGCGTGGGCGTGGCATCATAGTTAAAAGAGTGCGTAATAAGTTTAACTCTGCCTGTATAATAGTAAAACGATTCTTATGGTGGGACCCTGTAAGGCCGACTAGATCAAAGCAAAAATGAAATCGTTATTCATTACAGTGAGGGTATTAAAATGATGATTAATGGGTAACCGCCGAAGGGTCGGCTAACGCATAAACAAAATAAAACGACAGCATTATTTAAGTCCGGGTCCTAGATCCCGCTCGGCGCTTCTCTATAATAGTAACACGATTCTTACTGTGTGACCCCGTAAGGTCGATCAGATCAAACTAAACGAAATCGTTATTTACTTCAGTGATAGCATAAGAATGATCATTACTGGGTAAATTCCAGAGGATCGGCCAAGGCAAAAACAAAAAAACGATAACAATTAATTATTTCCACGACCGAGATCCATTCGGCTCATCTCTGAAGAGGTGACATGGGCGACCTCAAGTCCCACACCTGCGTAGACAGTAAGGTCAGAAAAAAAAAATTTGATGCCTAAAATTATGCTGAATGGAATCAGTGAAATACGAAATAGATTACATGTTTGTTAGTGCCGATATCGGTATTAATAAACGAGAAAAAAGGGATAACAGATGTAGTTAGAAAAAAATTAACAATAAGGACGAAAACAAAAACGCCATGCCAGCCGCATTATTTCTAAATTTGAATAGACTTGCTTTAGTCATTAATCGGAGCGAAAATAGGAAATTACATAAATATAATACCTGTCGTGCATTTCCTGAACTCAGAAAGAAAGTCACATGGTTAAATAAATGATTTGTCACTACAGCATTAGAAGCACAGTCACGTTATAAGCGTTTCATCCATTAAACACACAGTGACATTACAATTATAAATATGCTGAGAGTAATAGTAACGCTCAGAACACGGGTGTGCGCGCTGAGCCATAACCAGCATGTCAACAGTGAGGCGAGTTCAAAATATACACATTGCACCTCAACTCCTATCATAAACATAATCTCTGGAAAACGAGAAATTGATAATACACAGCGACATGAATTTAAAGAAGTTGGTTACCATCGTAATCACGAGCGAAGCTTGGGAACGAGCAGGGTCGTTGCACCAGAAGGAGACAGGACACGCACTGAACCAGAGGTCCTCCTGCATCAATGAGAACACGCAGGCACTTGACTATTAAACCCTGCTTTTGCTATTCCACAGAGAGCAATTAGAGTTGAACACAGGAAATGAAATAATAATGAACAGGGGAGGGTTTAAAATGTGAACCGAAACCCTAACCCTAAATCAACAGTATCACACAAAAAAGTGCGTTGCAGGTTTGGCGTACAGATCATAGACTCAACCCTAATCCGCGTCGACCTCTAGTAGCACGGAATCCCTAGAAGGGTTTTAGAAATCAGGATGAGTAGGTAAGACCAGTACCATCTCATAACAATGGATTTTCTCCAACTCTAAATTCGTGCATCGAGCTGACGGAAAGTTTGCAAACTTGTGCATTCATCCTGCTGAAGCAACCCCTACTGAAGGCACGTATAGCTGGGAGCACAGAGGAACAGGCCTATCTCTCCCGAGGTAGGCGAGGGTGAGTGCCAGACGTTAACCTTGCAGAGTTCCTCGCCTCTGCGTGGGACGCGTGTATTCTTCTGTCCATGAAAATTGATCCGAAACGATATGTGAAGTACAGAAGACAGAGGAAAATGCAGACCGCCACCGCCTCTGATGCACCACCTGAACACTCCAGCATATAATCGATCTCAGAAAAAACCTTACGTGGAAAAAATATGTGCAATCTTACTTCTGGCGGTTACACGCAAATATTTCGGGCAAGATCGCGGGTATAATGCGTATCACTGTATATGGTACCTGCACTGTACAGGGCGGAGGTTAATTATCAGTAACATGCCGACGTTAACACGGTAACGCATACTCACGCCACCATAATACACGCATATCGTGTAAGTGCTGCGTAATAATCTCATACGCCCGTCTAGTTACTCATTACATGCCTATTCTTCGCATGTATGTAGCGTAAAACCATAATATCACAAACCCTACTATGCGAGTTTACAAGAGAATAAAATCATGTTATGTTAGGTGACTTTAAAAAGTAAAGGAATGAATTAAATCTTACATCATGCGATGGGTTAAAAGTCGCATAGAATGTAATGACCTTAATGGTTAGGAGATTAACCACCTAGATAACTATATATATGTGTATATAGGTCAGAGATATAAACATTTATGAAGTGGGTTAAGGAGCACGCATTAATGATTTATGGGTAGGATATTAAATACCTATATATATATATATATATATATAAATACACATCCATATATATATTGGATTTAATAAAGTTGCACTTTAGATTTCTATGGGCAGGATATTAAATATCTATATATATATATATATATATATATATATATATATATATATTGGTTAATAAAGTGGCACTTATTTTGGTTTTATTAAATTGCACTTTAATTGAATTTAATAAGTTGAACAGGTGTGAACTTTGGTACTGAAATTCACCCATATGTATAGATTGTATTTAAACTAGAAGTGGAAAATTTGCTAGTAGAGAAGGAATACGTTGTCTTGGAAAAAAAAAAAAAAAAATTTGGGAGGTGTGACAAATGGTATTAGAGCCCAGAGTCTGATTTGTTTTTGTTGTGCTCATCCTACTCACAGTCACTATTGAACAATGTAGAGAGTGTTTTTTTTTTTTTTTTTTACTGATAAAAATTATGAGTGTGTACAGTGGTGCTAAAATGGCTGAAGAAGGAGGAATTTATGTGGATCTGTGTGATGAGTTTGCTACTCCAGATCCCAATGCACCGGTAATGGCTATGTTGCACGGGTTGCAATGAGAATTGGCTGAACTAAGAAGCCAGAATGACATATTGTCATCAGCCAGTAAGGAGCAGGAAAAGCTCATCAGAGAACTCACTTCCCAGAATAGCCAAGAAGGCGAAGGTTCCGGAAAGAGAAAGATGGATGAGTCTGATGATGATGATGCTGCTAGACATCAACATAAACAGAAAAGAGAACTGCAGGGGGAGTTCCGAAAGATCAAACCTCCCTCCTATGATGGGGAGAAGGAGGAGGATGCTGAAGCTTGGTTGCTGAACATGATCAATTATTTCCAAGTTTATGAGTATGAAAGCAATCTGAAGGCCAGATTAGCTGTGTACCATCTACAAGGAAAAGCGACACTGTGGTGGGAAGAGACAAAAATGGTGCATGCCATTGATGAAAAGATAGTTACTTGGGAAGATTTCCAGGTTAAGTTCAAAAATCGTTATTTGAATGAACGTTATTATGATGATAAAACTAAAGAATTCCATGAACTTAGACTAGGACAGCTCACTATCAATCATTTTGTCACTAAGTTTACAAATTTACTGAGATATGTCCCTTACATTAGGGAAGAAAAGGCAAAGGTACAAAGGTTTTTAAATTGCCTGCCTACTGTGTACAAGGAGAAAATTGAGTTTGAAAACCCAAAGACAATGGATGAAGCTGTTAGAAAAGAAAGATTATGCTATCAGCAGTTTAAAGGTAAAGCTGAACAAGGAAAGAGCTGGCTGAACAAGGGTGAGTTCAAAGGTAAAAGACCAAAACCAGCATATCTAAAGGAATTTTGCAGAGATCATCAGGCGGAAAAATTCAATAAAAACCAAAAAGCCAAAGCCAAACTCGATCACCAAGTGGCTTCAAAACAAGTAGAAGGAAAGCAATAAAAAAGGAAGGGGCAGTCGAGAATGAAGGAACTCTTTGAAGTGTTGAGCTGTGGAGAACCCCATATGATGAGGGATTTCCCCATCGAAATATGCATGCGATGACTTCGGCGAGCGAGAGCGGCAAAGCAAATAAATAGACATAGCCAGTAAATATGCCAACCTATCACTCCGGTGCGGCCTTTGGTAAAATCTGACGACGCGGAGACATCAAGCAACCATGAGTGGAAATGGAGGGTAAGATTGGAGCCTCACCGTACTATCGTTTTGATTGATCCGTGTGCTTCTTTGAGTTACATTAGTCACTAGAATTGTAGAAACGTAAAATTCAACTCCGGAAAAATTTCTGTGTCGTATCATGGTTGGTCACAAATTTCGGCTACTAAGAACTAAGAGAAAAGTCACACATAAATTTCCCAAAACAACAATACAATTGAATGGCTTCTGACAGTATAGTTTAAATTTGAACATATTGCCATTAGGATCCTATGATCTTCCGATAGAACGATTGTGCTAGAAAAGAAGAAAGCTTCGATGAAGCTGGCGGGATAAAACCTGGCAGTGTGTGGATGAAGAGAGGGAAACCTTTTGACACCAAAAGGAAAGCAAAATCCATTTTAGTAAGACAAATATCAGTACTCACAATTGAAAAGAACAGCCTGAAAAGGATACGAAGTCTATGCGGTATATGTGGAAGAAGCAGTAACGAGAGGACGGAAGAAAATCTGCTCGAATGAGTTACCGTGTAGCAGGAATTTAAAGAAGTTTTCTCGTGAGGGAGACTCCTCATCTTCCCCACAAAAGAGAAATTGGACTTTTCTATAGATCTGGTGCCTCGGGAGCTACACACGATTTTCCCGAGTTCATCAAATGAGTCCTCGAACTCATGGAGAGTCTGAAGATGCAAGCTGACGAGAATTATTAGATAAAGGATACATTGTACCGAGTGTGTCTCCATGGGAGCACCCGGCCTTATTTCAGTGAAAAGAAGGATGGAACTTTAGGATGTGCATCGACTTCATCGTCCACTGAGCAAGTTGACCATCGAGAATAGATACCCTTTACTCTAGAATTGATGATCTTTCTACGATCAAGTGAGAGGAGCCTTCGCCTTTTTCAAAGATTGACTTAAGAAGCTTGCTATCACCGGCTCAAAATCAAGGAAGAAGACATCGGCAAAAGCTGACCTTTCGAACCGGAGTATGGACACGATGAGTTTGTAGTCCTACCTTTTGGATCACGACAAAATGCTCCCGCCACCTTTATGCCTGCACGATGAGCACGTTGTGTTGGGCGCGTTACTTTGGATAAGTCTGACTCTTAGTAAGTTCACAGATGATATTTTAGTCTACTCCAAAAAGCAAAGAGGAACGACTGGGAACATTTACTTTGGATAGTGTTGCAAACTCGGAAGGAAAACTCAGCTATATGCTGAGCTCAGAGTAAATGTGAATTTTACAAGGATAAGATTCAATATTTGGGTCACATTATCTCCTTTCGAAAAAGGCCTTGCGCTGACCCTCTTTGAAAAAGATAAAAGCAATTAAAGAAATGCGCCGTTTTCTAGCGACTGAGGTTTCGTGCCAGCGAGGTCATTCATGATATGAAAGGCTGTCATCGTAGATTTGTGGAGAGATCCTGCGCACATAGCACATCCCATCACTTCATTGCACAGCAGGGTGTCAAGTTTGTGTGACTCGAGAAAAGGCTCGATGCTCAAGCGACTAAAACAAAAACTTATTTCCAGCCCCTATATTAAAAATTGTCGATCTTGATAAAGAGTTTGTTGTATGTACAGGATGCTACTGAGAGAGGAGCTTTGGGAGGAGTCCTCCGTTGCGGGAAAATTCGATCACTGCTTATGAATCTGTAAAGGCGAAAACACATGAACGGAGTATAGTGCATATGACTTGGAATTTGCAGCTTGTTATCCATGCTTTAAAAAATGTGGAAGGTACATATCTATTTTGGGGAAGAAGTTCACATTGATGGCTCGAATCATATTAGCCTCAAATCATCCCAAAAGCCGACCTCGAATGCAAGACAAAGCCGAGATGTTGTCCTTTCTAAGTGAATTTGATATGGATATGTAGCGACATCTAGGGAAAAGAAAATAAAGTTGTCTGAGGCCTTAATGCGAAATGCTTGTCAACATTTAAACAAAGCATTGGGAGAGTAGTGCCGAGATGGAGATAAGAGGAATTGCAGGAAAAGCAAAGCAAATCAAGATCCCAACTATGAAGCGACTCTTGGTGAAACTACGAGAAGCAAATGATAAAAGCTGATTTCACTAAAAACCAAAGAGGGCTACTCTATTACAAAAGCAGTGGTATATTCCGGATATAGAGTCACTGA
The DNA here is from genome assembly GCA_034641835.2 of Pinus albicaulis. Lineage (NCBI taxonomy): Eukaryota > Viridiplantae > Streptophyta > Pinopsida > Pinales > Pinaceae > Pinus > Pinus albicaulis. The sequence continues at coordinate 1,340,906,379 of CM076584.1, read as the reverse complement.
AAGAGAAATTCTAGATGAATATCACAAACGGCCTGTATGCGGGACATCCGGGATACCAAAAGATGTTAACGTGCCTTTGAGTCAAGAAGTTGTTTTGGCGGGAATGTGAGAGAATGCGCGAGAATATTTAAGTAAATGTATGGAGTGTCAACTAGTCAATGCGCTGAAAGCATCATCACCGGACGAGAGGCCTAAATCCTGGCGATTGCGGCAGAAATGGAAATGGGACGCTTACTGGATTTCAATGGATTTTATGTCGGGACTACCTCAAAACCAAACACCAACATGATTCCAGATAATGGTGGTAGCAGACACCCCAACTGAGTACACTCACTTTATACTGTGGAAATCAACTTTCGGAGCAAGGCTCACAGTAGAAAATGTTTTTTCCGAAGGAGATAGTAAAGGCTTCATGGAGTTCCCAAAGTACGAGCTTCAGATTCGAGATGCTAAGTTCTGGCTGACATATTTGGAAAGGATTGCTCGAGGGGATGGGTACTAAGCTCGACCTATCGATCGCCTACCACCCTCGGCGAGACGGGCTAATGCGTCAGAAGGACGAATCAAATTACGGAGGATATGTTGAGAATGTATGTGATGGATAGGCCATCAAAGTGGGAAGAGTATCTGCATTTAGGCGAGTTTGCCTTATACAGTTGTTTTCGTTTCCAACCTTCCTCTATTAAGATGAGTCGGTCAGAGGCACTCTATGGGGAGAAAGTGCCGTACTCCCTTGAGCCGGAGTCAACCGGAGGACAGCGGTGTTGGGGACCGGATGCACTTCCTGAGAGATGGAAAGAACTAAGTAAAACAAATACGGAGAGAAATATCAAGAGAACACAAGATCGGCAGAAGAGCGGTGGCCGAGAGGGTGGCGGAGTACAGACGAGGGACCAGTGATCATGTGGATTTGCGCATATAACAAAAAGAGCACACTTTATGCGGGAAGTTGTGCAAAAGGCGGCGTCCTAGATATTGTGGGCCTTTTGAAGTTTTAGAAAGGGTGGGGACCCGTGGCTCACAAGGCAGCCTGCACATGTTCCCAGAGTGCATAATGCGTTTCAGTTATTTGCACTATTGGCGAGATATGTGCATGATGCTTCTCACATAGTTGATTGGAATGTTGTACGGGTGGAAACGGTAAAGGGAGTTTACGCACGGGAGCCGCTTTCAACATTGGAGCGAAGAGATGGTGAAATCGAGACGTGTGGCGGAGTATAGGTGCGGTGGAAGCACTTTGACTCACTGGCATGCTACACAGGATAGGTAGCCGAAATGATGGAAAAATATCCATTTTTAAGCTAAATGAACTCTAGGAAAGTTGACACATACCATGGGAATGGTAAGCTTTATTTTGCGAGGAGAGAGAATACACGTAACACCTCGATTTTGTGTGTTGAATTTTTTAAAGTTAGACATTTGAACTTAATCCTAAGGGGGTGGACCCCAAGGGATAAGTATGGTGTAAATGTATTTGCATATTTTATTTGAGGAAATAAATAAAAATGATTGTGCATTTTGACCAAGATGCGAATTAGAGATCACTTGCCAAATCCATGAGGATGGATAAGGCAACAAATCCCCAAAATCTTTCAAAAATCCTTGAAAGAAATTAATTTAGATTTGAGGAGGAATCTAAATTTCCCCAATGAAGAGGAAAGTAATTGGGAAGAGGTGAGAAAAGCTGGAAAAGCTGAGGAAAAGCATAAAATGGCTTTAAAGAGTCCCAAAATGGGAAGCCTAGGCTAAACAGGAAAGAAAGCATCCTGCTATTCTGGACGCAGAATTAGAAACATGCTTTGGGGAAATATGAGCTTAAATAAGATGCTCCTAAGCAGATCAGGGGTTGATCTGTCCTAGGAGGTGATCTCAGCTCGGGGGTGAGTCCTGGGAGACAAAGAGGATTCTAAGGTTGGGAGGTTGGTCATTTGCCACAGTGGTATGTTCCTGAAATTATTGTTCATTTTGATGTATTATGGTATGAATTAGCTACATATAAAACTTAAAAGAATTTGTATGATTGATTTTCGTACTACATTTAACAGAGTCCATCCTAAGGCATTCACCTTCCAGATTCTGTGTAGTTGTAGACCAGAAATCCATAGTGTAGAAACCACAGAAACTCTAAACCAAGGTCGGTTTAAATCTGAGGTTACTTAGTCTCTACATATAATTAGATCTTTTCTTGTTCCTATAGATACAAATGTGATGTTTTATGCTCATATGTATGCTATAAAAATATGGTAGCAAAACTGATATTTATATGGTACCCTAAAATAGAAGCAAAGACAGGAAAATAAGCATTTCAAGTTATTTATAAATCCAGAAGAAATCTTCTTCTAGCTATAGTAATCATAAGAATTACCCTTGAAATTCTCTGCTCAGTGGTAAATAATCCAAATCATAGACAAGCCTCTAGCAAAATTCTTCAACCATTGCTGGTTTCCAATTTGGAAGACTAGTACTCTAAATAAAATAAACAAAAATTTGGGGTAACTTTAATCTGCTTCTGCCTAAAGTACAATAATTGCATTCCATATCTACTATAGAGAAATCTAAAGTCTGAGCTCATATGCAAACAAATAGAAAAGAATGAGAAGTTTCATAACATAGTATACTAGTGTTGTATAGATAGTACACCTATTGGAAAGAAAAACTGAAAGCGCCCAAGGAAAGGGATCTCTATTCTCGATCCCATAATTCTAGACACAAATTATTGAAGTCATATGAGTAGTCATGGACATCACATATGTATATAGAAAAAAAATAAAAGAGGAAATTAAATATTGGTGAAGCTCACATGTAAGGCACAAATCGAAACTTCGATTTGGGAGACATAATATATATATAACTAAATCAAAAAGGAAAACAAAAACATGAAGAACCTTCGGCGCTTAGGTAACGGAAATAATACGATTTAATAACTGTGAGAACTATCTATGCGTAGGCATGGCATCATAGTAGACGAGTGCGTAATAAGTTTAACTCTGCCTGTATAAAAATAAAACGATTCTTATGGTGGGACCCTGTAAGGCCGACTAGATCAAAACAAAATGAAATCGTTATTCACTACAATGAGGGTAGAAAAATTATTTTTAATGGGTAACCGCCGAAGGGTCGGCTAACGCATAAAAAAAATAAAACGACAGCAATATTTAAGTCCGGGTCCTAGATCCCGCTCGGCTCTTCTCTATAATAGTAACACGATTCTTACTGTGTGACCTCGTAAGGTCGATTAGATCAAACTAAACGAAATCGTTATTTACTTCAGTGATAGCATAAGAATGATCATTAATAGGTAAACGCCAGAGGATCGGCCAAGGAAAAAACAAAAAACGATAACCATTAATTATTTCCACGACCGAGATCCGTTCAGCTCATCTCTGAAGAGGTGACATGGGCAACCTCGAGTCCCACACCTGCGTAGACAGTAAGGTCAGAAAAAAAAAGTGGATGCCTAAAATTATGCTGAATGGAATCAGTGAAATACGAAATATATTACATGCCTGTTAGTGTCGAGATCGGTATTAATAAACGACAAACAAGGGATAATAGATGTAGTTAGAAAAAATTAACAATAAGGACGAAAACAAAAACGCCATGCCAGCCGCATTATTTCTAAATTTGAATAGACTTGCTTTAGTCATAAATCGGAGCGAAAATAGGAAATTACATAAATATAATACCTGTCGTGCATTTCCTGAACTCAGAAAGAAAGTCACATGGTTAAATAAATGATTTCTCACTACAGCATTAGAAGCGCAGTCACGCTATAAGCGTTTCATCCATTAAACACACAGTGACATTACCATTATAAATATGATGAGGGTAATAGTAATGCTTAGAACACGGGTGTGCGCGCTGAGCTGTAACCTGCATGTCAACAGTGAGGCAAGTTCAAAATATACACATTGCACCTCAACTCGTATCATAAACATAATCTCTGGAAAACGAGAAATTGATAATACATAGCGACATGAATTTAAAGAAGATGGTTACCATCGTAATCACGAGGGAAGCTTGGGAACGAGTAGGGTCGTTGCACCAGAAGGAGACAGGACACGCACTGAACCAGAGGTCCTCCTGCATCAATGAGAACATGCAGGCACTTGACTATTAAACCTTGGTTTTGCTATTCCACAGAGAGCAATTAGAACTGAACACAGGAAATGAAATAATAATGAACAGGGGAGGGTTTAAAATGTGAACCGAAACCCTAACCCTAAATCTACAGTATCACACACAAAAGTGCGTTGCAGGTTTGGCGTACAGATCATAGACTCAACCCTAATCCGCGTCGACCTCTAGTAGCACGGAATCCCTAGAAGGGTTTTAGAAATCAGGATGAGTAGGTAAGACCAGTACCATCTCATAACAATGGATTTTCTCCAACTCTAAATTGTGCATCGAGCCGACGGAAAGTATGCAAAGCTGTGCGTTCATCCTGCTGAAGCAACCCCTACTGAAGGCACGTATAGCTGGGAGCACAGAGGAACAGGCCTATCTCTCCCGAGGTAGGCGAGGGTGAGTGCCAGACGTTAACCTTGCAGAGTTCCTCGCCTCTGTGTGGGACGCGTGTATTCTTCTGTCCATGAAAATTGATCCGAAACGATATGTGAAGTACAGAAGACAGAGGAAAATGCAGACCACCGTCGCCTCTGATGCACCACCTGAACACTCCAGCATATAATCGATCTCAGAAAAAAACCTTACGTGGAAAAAAGATGTGCAATATTACTTCTGGCGGTTACACGCAAATATTTCGGGCAAGATCGCGGGTATAATGCATATCACTGTATATGGTACCTGCATTGTACAGGGCGGAGGTTAATTATCAGGGGTAACCTGCCGACATTAACACGGTAATGCATACTCACGCCACCATAATACACGCATATCGTGTAAGTGTTGTATAATAATCTCATACGCCCGTCTAGTTACTCATTACATGCTTGTTCTTCGCATGTATGTAGCATAAAACCATAATATCACAAACCCTACTATGCGAGTTTAGAAGAGAATAAAATCATGTTATGTTATGTGACTTTAAAAAGTAAAGGAACGAATTAAATCTTACAGCATGCGATGGGTTAAAAGTCGTATAGAATGTAATGACCTTAATGGTTAGGAGATTAACCACCTAGATAACTATATATATGTGTATATAGGTCGGACATATAAACATTTATGAAGTGGGTTAAGGAGCACGCATTAATGATTTATGGGTAGGATATTAAATACCCATATATATGTATATATATATATATATATATATATATATATATATATATATATATATATAAATACACATTTATATATATATTGGATTTAATAAAGTTGCACTTTAGATTTCTATGGGCAGGATATTAAATACCTATATATATATATATATAAACATATATATATATATATTGGTTAATAAAGTGGCACTTATTTTGGTTTTATTAAATTGCACTTTAATTGAATTTAATAAGTTGAACAGGTGTGAACTTTGGTACTGAAATTCACCCATATGTATAGATTGTATTTAAACTAGAAGTGGAAAATTTGCTAGTAGAGAGGGAATACGTTGTCTTGGAAAAATAAAAAATAAAAAATTTTGGGAGGTGTGACACAAGTGCAGTATAGTGCATAGCGAAGAACTCATAAATTAGTGAGTATTGGTAGTTCAGTTAGAACGTGTCAGCAAGGTAGTAATTATTGCCAATTCCACTAAAGCGTGATAGTAAGTGTCCAGATGAGAGCGGACGATCATATATGTTGTTAAGCAAGTTGTTCTTATGAAATATAAAAAAATAATATATATAATTAATTAAAATTAATAATTTATAATATAAGCATTATATATAAGGTAGATTAATTAATGAATGAAATAGTTTTTTTCTCTAATTATTATATTTTTTCAGGGAGATTATGATTTTTTGTTGTTAAAAACACATTTATGAATGTATAATGGATTAGGAGATTTGAGAGGCACTTAAACACCCTACCTAATTCTAATCATCCTTACTAATGATAACATTGTTTTTATTTAATATTGAAGTATGTACTAAAACATTTGTATTGCGTAAGGCGCAAAGCACCAAAAAATGAATTCAAAGTATTGAGAAATGGGACACTCGAAGATGAGAGTCTTGCTTAAAACAATTCTTCCATGATAGAGCTTTTAGATGAAATTCTAGATAAACTTAATGTATGAGAGAGAAAGATCCATTAAGTTTCTTAGATAGAAAAATATGTTAAGTTTGGATAAGCCTAAGAGCATCATGAGATATAAAGATGATTTTTAGCAAACGGCAAACGGGCCGCCTGAACGTGCACGAGGGACTCGGGCGGTCACAACTTAGCAAAACTGATACAGGCGCCCTCGAACGAAACGGCCCGACCGAAACATGCTCGGTTGGGCACCGATCTCACATGGCACGACACAACGTGCCCGAATGAACGTCGATGCCATAAGGGACAAAACAAAAAATGAGCCACCCGAACATGCACAAGGCACCCGGACGATCACAACTTAGCAAAACTGATACGGGCGCCGTCGAACGAAATGGCCCGACCCGACCCGAATGCGCATGTTCGTGCGACCTCACACGGCGCGACACGGCTTGCCCGACCAAACGATGCCATATGGGAGAAAATGACAAACGGGCCACCCAAACATGCACAAGGCACCCGGACGGTCACAACATTAGCAAAACTGATACGGGCACCCTCAAATGAAATGGCCTGACACGAACGCACCTGGTCGGGCATCCTCACAGTACGATGCGACATGGCGCACCCAGCCAAACGATTCCACAAGGGAGCAAACAAAAAATGAGCCACCTGAACACGCACAAGGCACTCAGACAGTCACAACTTAGCAAAACTGATATGGGCGCCCACGAATGAAACGACCCGACCTGAACGTGCACAGTCGAGCGACCTCACACGGTGCACTTGACTAAACAATTCCACAAGGGAGAAAATGAAAAATGGGCTGCTCGAGTTTGCAGAAGGCACCCGGGCAGTCACAACTTATCAAAACTAATACGGGTGCCATTGAAATAAATGGCCTGACCCGACCCGAACGCGCCCGGTCGGGCAACCTCACACGGCGTGATATAATGCACTCGATCGAATAATGCCACAACAGAGCAAATAGCAAATGGGCCGCCCGAACATGCACAAGGGAACCGGGTGGTCACAACTTAGCAAAACTGATACGAGCACCCTTAAACGAAATGACCCGACCGGAACGTGCCCGGTCTGGCCACCTCACACGGCGCGACATGACGTGCTCGACCGAATGATGCCACAAGGGAGAAAAAAGCAAACGGGCCACCCGAACGTGCATAAGGCACCTAGGTGGTCACAACTTAGCAACACTGATACAGGTGCCCTCGAACGAAATGGCCCGACCCGAACGTGGGTAGTCGGGTGACCTTACACGGCGCGACACAGTGCGCCCGACCGAACGATGCCACAAGGGAGAAAATGGAAAATGGGTCGCCCTAACGTGCACAAAGCACCTAGGCAGTCACAACTTAGCAAAACTGATACGGGTGCCCTCGAACGAAACGACCCAGCTCGAACGCGCTCGGTCAAGCGACCTCACACAACATGACATGACGAACGATGCCGTAGGGGAGAAAACTGAAAACGGGCCACCCAAACGTGCAGTACAAGGGACCCAGGCGGTCACAACTTTGCAAAACTGAAATGGTCACCCTCGAACGAAACGGCTTGACCCGGACATGCCCGGTCGATTGACCTCACACAACGCGACATGGCGCGCCTGACTGGACGATGCCACAAGGAAAAAAATGCAAACGGGCCACCCGAACTTGCACAAGGAACCTGAGTGGTCATAACTTAGCAAAATTGATACGGGCACCCTCAAACGAAATGCCTCAACTCGAACGCACCTAGTCGGGCGACTTCACACGGGTCGAAATGGCGCGCCTGACCACATGATGACACAAGGGAGAAAACGGAAAACCGGCCGCCCGAACATGCCCAAGGCACACGAGCGGTCAAAACTTGGCAAAAATGATATGGGCGCCCTCGAATGAAAGAGCCCGACTTGAACACGCCCGGTCGAGCGACCTCACATGGCGTATCACGGCTCGCCTGATTGAATGATGCCACAAGAGAGAAAACGGCAAATGGGCCACCTGAACGTGCACAAATCACCAGGGCGGTCACAACTAAGAAAAATTGATACGGGCACCCTCAAAGGAATTGGCCCGACCTGAACGGGCCTGGTCGAGCGACCTCAAATGGCACAACACGGTGTGCCCGACCAAACGATGCCACAAGGGAGAAAATGGCAAATGAGCCTCCCGAATGTGCGCAAGGCACTCGAGCGATCACAAATTAGAAAAACTGATACGGGCACCCTCGAACGAAATGACCCAGCCCGAACACGCCCGGTTGGGTGACCTCACACGGCGCGACATGACACGCCTGACCGAACGATGCCAGAAGGGAGAAAATGTCAAACGGGTCACTTGAACGTGCATAAGTCACCTAGGCGATCACAACCTAGAAAAACTTATACGGGCACCCTATAACGAAACGACCCGACCCGAACGCGCCTGGTCGGGCGACATCGCACGGTGCGACATGGCGTGCCTGACCAAGCAATGCCACAAAGGAGAAAATGGCAAATAGGCCGCCCAAATGTGCACAAGGCACCTGAGTGGTCACAACTTAGCAAAACTGATACGGGCGACCTCGAACGAAATGGCTCGACCCGACCCGAATGCAAAGAAATATTATGCTTAACATGGTGGCTGATAAATGATTAATGGTTTGTGCAAATGAGTGTGAGGTGCAGGAAGGTCCATTGTACGATGATACATTGTAGGTACATCCATGCCACCAACATATGAAGATATGAAGATTAGTGAGTAAATGCTATCATAATTATTGTAATTGCTTTAAGCTAGATATTTGTTTATTTCTTTGTAAAATTTATAACAATGGTTAAGGGATGGTCTCCATTATAAGCCATTCAGTGAAAGGTGAACACCCTCACGAGCGTTTAATAATAAAATTAAACATTTGCTGGTTTTCACCCTACAAGGTTTCCAGGGTATATTGGTGTTCAATGGTGTGATTGATTGTTGTTTCAGATTGATGATGTTGAATTATTTTCTTGTTGTTGTGTTCATAATGTCAAGTATGTGATGGCTACAGTTATAATGAAATGATTGCAAGGTTACATCATACAGTTTTATGTTAATGTACTACAATAGTGGTTGTTAATGGTTAAGCAACTTACTATTCTTCTACTAAGGTTACACTATGAATTGGTGAACATTTTATCTAATTATTAGTGAGAAATATTTAATAGTGATTTAGATAGTTATCAGTGTTTGTTACAACTAACCACTTATAAATTTGTATAGATACACAAAGAATACTTATTCTCACAAAATGAGTGCCTAGGAAAATTGATGAATCCCATAAATAATAAAATAATAAGATGACACTATAAATATAATGGAATGATAAAATGAACAAATACAATTTTATAAAGATGTATATATGTTCTAAACATAGGAAACTCTCTAGTACCATATCGATTGTCAACCAAAACAATGATAACCGTTGTTTAAGAATACATTATCTATCTTATAAATTAAAATAAGGATAAGAAATATTGATAATAAATATATGATAAATGTTAAAATATTTAACTTATTATAAAGAATTATAAAAATTAATTAGATTATAATGCTTTTAAAATCATTATTATCAATTATTAAAAAATTAATATATATGTTAAATATATATAAATTTTAATATATATATATATATATAGCCGTAGTCTAACTAGCCAGAGGAATCGCCCTGAAAATCATGAAAATTCCGATAAGATTTTCAGAAAATCCGGCAGGAATTTTTCTAAATTCATGTTATAACCATCAAAGTTTAATATTTTGGGTGTCCTACAGGTTTTTCATGGTGCTGAATCCATTTCGAATGTCAAAATCAGGATTCAAACACTGTTTCTGCAAGATTTTTTAAATTTTTTTGCCCGGATTCCGGCCAATTTTGACCGTCCGGGCAATTCCTCCGGCTCGTTAGACGACTCCTATATATATATATATATACATACATTTATTCTCACTTTGTTTGACGGTTACCTTGCAAATCAATTGAAATGTTTGATCCATAGTTAGCAAGTTCGGCTGTAACTTGCAAATAAATTGTTACACTTGACCCATACTCAGCAAGTTCGGCTGTATTGGTCCAAAAATATATCGAAAATACGTTAAAATGAGGTAATTCGAATTTGGTACTGAATTTTATGTTAAAATAAAATTTAATAAAAACAAATTTTATATTTAAAATGTTGTATGAAATAGAAATCAAAATTGCAATGCATTTGAAAAGATTTATTTTTTAATATAAAATTTAATATTTAAAAAATAAAATAGAAAAATTAGAAATCAAAATTGCAATGCATTTGAAAAGATTTATTTTTAATACAAAATTTAATATTTAAAAATAAAAAATAAAAATATAAAAAGTTATATAAAAAAATTATAGTAAATAATTAATTATATATTTAAAAAATATATCTGTATGAAAAACAATAAATTTGGTATTAAAATATAATAGAAATAAATAAATTTATAATTCTTAAAAATAATAAATTTATAAATTTTATTTGTAGATATTTATAAATTATTTAAGAAATTTGAATTTGATAATTATGGTTTGACCATTTCCCTGCAAAACTATATCCACAATGAAATCAGATCATCAAAGCATCATTGATATGTCACACATGTGTGCTTGATATTTGCTGGAGATGATGAGAAATAAAACAAATATACGTGACATTCATATCTCTGCGAGCAGCTTATAGCTGCCACGAACTCCAACCAGAAGGCTGGTATGCTTTGGTTGGTGGGAGAGGATAGTCTTTTAAAAATGCAAAATAACCCTTACATTCTTTGAATATAAATAACCCTCACATTCTCAGAATTCAAGTTTCAGATATTCATCATTTTTTGATACAAGTCTTTTGAATTAATCAAAGTATCTTTAATCTTTGGGATTAATCCGGAAGACTTGTTTCAAAAACCCTGACATTATAGGAACACAACAACAATTAGTGATATTTCATAGAGTGTTTACAGGCACAATATTTCATACGATTTTAAACCACATTTTTACCTCATTATGGTACTAAGAGGGTTAGAATGAATATTATCCATCAGCTTTGGAACACGATTGAAGTATAATATACAAGCTTTTTTTATGAGGATGTTGATGGCCAACAACGTCTCTAATAAAATACGTAATCCGATTATTAAGATTGAGATTGTAAAAGATAGCTTGGGCTGAATAACATAGATTGTTCTTCAAGAACGTTGAGGAAGTCAGGAGAAATAGAAATTGCTGAGTACTGTCCTCGCCATTATGCAACATCAACTTATGTCCACAAATCAAGAACGGCTATTGCCAATAAAACAATGCCCATTAAACCGATCACAAACAGACGGTCTCTTTCACCGATCACAAACAGACGGTCTCTTTCACTGGAATGCATGTTAATGTTCCATCGTGAAGGCATTCTGTCGACTCCTGCTTAGTCCTCTGTTTAAAATGTACCTCAAACTGAAGCGCTACTGCTTGCACAGCCTCCTCGGATTTTCAAAACTGCGTGACCCCCGCTCCAAATCGGCTATAAATCGCGGTATCAGTGTTCAAGCAATCAGCGCGGATTGTGGATGAATAGCTTTTACCAAGATTTTCTTTCTTAGCTTTTACAAAGACTTTATTTCTTAAACATAATCTCTAAACCATCCAGTTTAAAAGATGTTTTATCTTAAATCGTCCAACGGTTATATTTTATTATGGATTTTTTAAACTAAATTTGACCCTTTTACCAAGATTTTCTTTTTTAAACATAATCTCCACACCATGCAGTTTAAAAGATGTTTTATCTTTAATCGTCCAACGGTTATATTTTATTATACATTTTAAAAACTAAATCCGGACAGGTTGGTTGTTGTGACGTCAAGTACTTCTTTAACATATAAATTTTGTAAATAAATACGTATTGCATCTTAAAATGAGTTATTTTTAAATTTTAAAAGTCATCTTTTTACATTGATGTCTATCTAAGTTTTGACGCTGTAGTGTTACTGTTTCCTATTTTTTTTTTTTTTTTATTGGTATTCTTTTCCAGTAAATTTTGCTAATTTGCTTAAAATTCACCAATTTTTTTTTTGCAACTTTAAGTTTTAATTATATAATTTGAAAACTCTAATATATAAAAAAAAATGTATTGCAAAGTTCAAATGAAAAGGACAAAAATATTAATAACCAAACTATTCTAGTTTTAAATCCTAAATAGTCACTAAGTATTTTATTTGAATTGAATTGTTATATAAAATAATTTAGGATTAATTAAAAGAAAAAACAAAAAGAAATTATATACATTTATACATATTTATACATTTATAAAAAAACACAATTTATCTTTTTAATATTGGTCTTAAAACACAAACTATTCATTTCACTTGAAACCATTATAAGTTCCATTGGTCAATGCTAACTAATAGTAGCCAATAGGAGAATTTGTTGCTAAAGTCATGTCTTCTAAGGGACCTCTCAACTCAATTCCTACCACTCAAGTTAAAAATTGTGTTATGTGAAAATTTGCATAAAAAATTGTAATCTACATTGGCTAATGTTAGCTAAATCAATAGTGGTTAATAGGAAAATGAAATCTTATAATATTTCTTTGGGAGCAACTAATAAATTGAGATGTGGTTACTAAACACTAGTAAGCCTCGACATCACAAATATCTAAATATAATGCATGAATATTGCAACAATATCTATAAATTATGGCATAAAGTATGTGACTTAGTTGTCCACGTGACCTTGAAGTTATGGTCCAATAAAATGTTTGCAAATTATTTTTTTAATAATATTGAAAAATATATTTATATTTCAAAGTTACATTATAGGTTGCATTGGTCAATATTCAATTAATAGTGTTCGATAAGAAAATCCATTGCTAGAATCTTTCTTTGGCAAGAATCCCTTGCAATAAAAATTTAACAAATTATAAAGAAATGAAAAAAGTTATAAAAACAAATCCTTGAAGATATCATTGTGTTGGATCACCCTGAAAGAACAATTTCCATTACTTCCACACATCCCATAACTAGTGCCATTGTTACAACAATCACCAAACACTTAATCCTAGGTTTAAACTCCACAATGAATCAAAAGTTGCATTTAACCACAATTCATTATTAACTAGCATAGTCATATAAATCAAATGGCCTATGAATCTTGACACACATCAAAGCATCAATTTCATAATATATTTTTAAAAATTCATAAAAATCAAGTAAATCAATACTTTATTTTAAATTATTGTTTATAGAAAAATTAATATATGCCCTAAACATACCTGAATTTTGGACACTAAATGAATGTTATACTTATATATATATATATATATATATATATATATATATATATATATATATATATATATATATATATATATATATATATATATATATATATATATATATATATATATATATATATACTCTCTTGGTAGTACCTTTCATTTTTCTTTGTTATTTTTTTCAACTCCATTTTTCATCAACATGTCGAGATGCATCACAACTATTAGGGAGGGGAATTGAACCTGTGATGAGTGCTATAAGAGCTGCCCTGATCACCATTTAACCAAGCCCCCAAGGACATATATATTCCCTTATCATCGTTTAACCAAGCCTCCAAAGACTTATATATATGTTCTTTAAAAAAAATTGTTATACTCTTTTGTTTTATTGAGTTTTGTTCACATTGAATTTCTTTTTACATGTATAATATTATTGTATATACCTATTTTTTTTTGTTAAAAAAATTAATTGAGGTGACACATTCAGTGTTATTTTTTTATTTTTCAATTAAGAAAATGTAGAAGAAGATTATTGATTATGGAGGTTCACTCTAACTTTATCGTGCATATTCTTAACCTATAAATAGTATTTGTTACAATACCATAGGCCAATAAAATATACCATATGTCCAAAAAACCATAATTCATGTTTTTTTTTTGTGAGTCAATTATCAGTAGTTATATTATGAAGAAATCTTTAGATACAAAATACATGTCAACAGGCTTAGAAAAGGACTCAAGCCTAAATTTAAGAAGCATGTAATGTGGAGGAAGAACATGACAACAGATGTCATTGGTTATTATTGGGTGGCCTATATGCCATGACTTGCATAACACAAAATAGTAAAAACTACAATTCATAAAAATCCTGATTATGTGGGTGGATTTGGGTGAAATACTGGAGGAGTAGCGAAGAGAGAAGTGCATTCATGCATGTGAAAATCAATTTGTTCCACCCTCACTTCTAGGGAAATGAAGGTGGTCATTTGTTTGTGTGTGCTGCTAGCGTAGACCTTCGACTGAGTCTAGGATCTCACTTTGCATTTGCTGAAGATCGTTAATGTAAGCTACCAATTCATTCTGATCAACATACCTCTACTCCCTTAGAGTTTCTATATTGAGCTGAATATTGGTCAATTGAGCAACAATAGATTCCAAGGAGGTAGGGGCCTCCACGTGAACCGGGGAGCAGGCTGGTAACAAAGTCGCAACCTCGCCCAAGAGACGATTGTCAATATATTCCCTGTGGGAGCTTAGCTCCCCGTCGTGTGGTCGCCCTACGATTCGACGAGAAAATCATCTACTGTGTGTGTGTCCTCTCTATCGGGGTATTATTTAACCATTGTGACTACAATCCACCCCCAAGGGGATGGCTTTCCACCTTGCGAGAGAGAAGAAGCAGAATAACCTATAATAAAATTGCAGAAGGTTTACACAAAGAACTTTACCAGTACCGCTACCAGCCTTTTCCTAAGGTGACTCAGGCATCGTGCTCAATAAGAGAAAAAATACCGTGAGGGAAACACCAAAAATATGAGCGTAGAGCGTCGTACCGAGAGTGCAGGAATATGTTGGAGCAAGTATTTAAATGAGCACGCATGATTTCCAACCACCCCATGCGGTATGTTTGACAGAGTCTTTCTTACCGCTATATCCCCATGGCTGAATCAAAATGGGGTATAAGTGCCACACTCTATCGAAATGCACCCAGATGAATGTCAGATAGCTTGAAGGTTCACACTATTGACGGGTCAAGTGAAAGTCAATATTCTTCTAGCAGTCAAATAAATATCAATCTAATTAGCTGTTGGTTGGGAAAGATCTCACCTGCTATGGTGCTTATAAGGTAAGGGTTTATAGCTATCCCTCTTAAGCGCTTCATGAAGGGAGGGCTACCATGTCTAGATCTATAGTAGGTAGCGGGTAGAGTTTCTAGGGTAAGGAACACTTAACCACTAGAAAAGAGCATGGAAGAAAGTATGACTCATCAAAGGTACTCAAATGAACTTTCTGTTACTTCAAATTGGCATTTCATGAAGGTCCTTCCCACGGACCCCATGGAAAATCCTATAGTGGATGGTATCCTTCCTTCGAGATGGAGGAAACGTGAATACCATACCCGTATGCGCCTATCTAGAGCTGCAACCACATATCATTACAACCAAACAAACTGTGCAACAGACACTCCATTCTCATCTCCAAAAATTGTCGAATGGCCTTCCGGGGTCGCTCTACCTGCATATTAACTCGCGCATAGTGGGATGGTTGGTACGATGTACTATATATAATCATCAATTCTTGTGTGGTGCGTGTGGATTCCTATCGAGCTCCGCGTACCACTGCACTACCATTTTTAGCCGACATGCATCACCCCATTTGGGATATAATTTATGTTCATATGATAGATGTTCACATATATATTTTTTTAACTATCCAATTTAATTAAAATGACAGAAAACCCATAACCACTCTTTGAATAAATATCAACCTTTAATTTGTGGCTACTAAAAATATTATAAACTATTCTATGGAAGTTAAATCCATAACATTAAAGAAGTTTAATTATATTTCAAGATAGACCAAAAAAAAAAAATAGAAAGTGCATAAAATAAACTCTTTAATAAAATACATATAATGAAATCAACAATGAAACATTAAATCTAATTATTATTCAATTATATATTTTGTATTCTTAATGTTCAATATCATATTTTTTTTATATAAATGATCCAAAAACACACCATTCCAAAGAAAAATCACATCTACATTTAATTCATTTAGGTGTTTCGATTCCACGTGAAGAGATTTTATACAAATACGAAAACTTCTTTTCACCAATCAAGTTTCATTGGAACCGTCAAATTTGATCAATTTTTTTCAAAACGTCAATTTTGATAGGAATTTCAGTTTTCAATTTTTTTATTTTTTTTCTAAGACAAATTGCAATAAAAAAAAGCCCTGAAACCCTTAATTTAATTAACATTTTTCACACCAAACAGGAATTCAACAAAAACACTCCATGACTCTCTCAACACATTTAACGGCCCACACAGAGTTAAGGTGCAGAAGCAGTCGCAGGTAAGGTGCCTCAATGAATGCTCGCCGCCCTTGGCGTTCTTTGATCTATATTCATCACGCATTACGTTAATAGAATCGAAACCTATATAAACACCTATATGAACACATTAAGGCACTACATCATGAATCAATCCATTCGGAATTCATCCATACTAAGCATATTTTTGCAAATTGGTTGAAGTTATTCACTTATATTGCACAAGGAAATTAATCACAATAGCAAGGAAAAAAAACACAGAAGAAAAAACAGTCAAGGTAGAAGATCAAATTGATAACACCTTATCAGTTGGGTCCCTTTAGCTGGCCTCACAGTTACCAATCATCAATATTTTGTTCTCCCTTTTCTCATTTCCTACTGTACTCTACTTTGACAACATAGTTTGATTTTTCTCATATTGGAAAGGAGTTTTGCAGAGTGTTTTTGGCACCATTAACCATACATATATCCTATAATTTTATGCCCCAACTGCACGCAATCCTATACTATTCCTAGAGAACTAGCCCCAATGGTCTTCTCATTTTAGAAGCTACTGGTGTCTCCCACTCTACGCAAGGGTAGGCTAACATTTTATGTGTCGCTATATCTATACTAAGCCAAGTGCTTGCTATGAAACCTTTATTTTTGGAGTAATCACCACACCTCTATGGAATCCATAATTTCCACCCTGGGGATCCTAGTTACTGGTTTGGAAGTTTACCAACACTTGCGATTTTTAGTGTAATGGAAAAACTCTACATGGTATCAAAGCCTGAACCCAGGTTCGATTCCCCCGAGCTGCGTTTGAGGGGTGTATGGATTCCTTGAGCTGTGTTTGAGGGAGGGTGTTGGAGTAATCACCACACCTCTATGGAATCCATAATTTCCACCCTGGGGATCCTAGTTACCGGTTTGGAGGTTTACCAGTACTTGCGAGTTTTAGTGTAACGACAAACCTCTACACTTATTTATATTGGAAGGTGAAATTATGATGACCATGATGTTGCGTATAACTGACAGGTACCGAAATACGCATAGAATTTGGACAGAGGAGGAGGTGAAGGCCTGGAAACCCATTGTATACGATTTCCACAATAAAGGAGGTGTTTTCGTCTCTCAGATTTGGCACATTGGAAGAGCTTCCCATGTTGGTAAGTATATCTATGGATTTCATTACATTTCTATCTGTTAATTCCTTTCATATACCTCCTTGTCGAATCTCTCTAGAGTGTATTGGATTTGTTCATTTTCTTCTTGAGCATAATTCCCACGATCATGTCACACTTTGTTTGCTTCACTTAGTCATGATTCCTCATCATGAAAAATAGATCGTGAAAACTCTCAGTCTATTGCCTTAGTAAATTTGTATTAGGTTAGATTTTTTATGGATGTAGAGTATGTCTTTTTTAAGATCATTTTGTCAGTTTCCTTGAATAGAGATGGTTGACTGGCTCTATAAAATGTGGATTATCAACCCAATGGCCAGGATACCTTTTTGTCACCAGACCAGAAAATATAGGGACAGACGGTGTAACTTAATGGCAAAGATCTTGCCCATCATTCCACTCCTCGAGCCCACCCAATGGCCAGGCTACCGTTTCATCAAAATATCATAAAATATTGGGATATACGGTGTTACCCAATGGCAAATATCTCGCCGATTATTCCACTCCTCAATCTCTAAAAACTTACGAGATTCTAGAGATTATTAATGACATTTGTCTTGCTGAAAGAAATTCTATCAAATTAGATGAATCTTCTTACATAAGTCATAAATTTAGCATTTAGGTATTTTCACACTTATTACATAGGATAGAACTATTTTTATCCTACGATTAAGATATTAATAAAACGATTAAGATATTAATAAAAAAATCGGGCTTTTCTTTTTCTTATAAGAGGGCACCACTCCTTTCTTAACCTTTTATATGCATATAGTTCATTAATGATGATGAATATAACCAAATAGAGTTTTGATGGATTTTGTGTAGGTTTTGATGGTGCGGAAATTCATGGTGGTCATGGATATATTTTTGATCAGTTTATGAAAGAAAACATAAATAACAGGATCGATCGGTACGATGTGACATTACAGAACCGATTCAGGTTTCCTCTCTAGGTTATTGAATCAGTGGTGGACGAAATTAAAGCAGAACGAGTGGAAATACACCTCTATCCATTTGCCGATTTTTTTTTTATGCTAGTGATGCAGATCATGAGGCGTTGGGGCTTTACATGTCCGAGAGCTTAAATAAATACAACATCCTGTATGCCCATTATGTGGAGCCAAAACTGGAAGTTACCTTTTAATTTGTTGCAACAAACAAGAATTTGTTTCCAATGAGGAAGACATTCAAGGTATCATTTTTCGTTGTAGGAGTTTACGAGCTACATAGATGTTATTAAACAGTGTAGCAGTTAATAGCATTTTTAATTCTTCCAAAATCAAATAAATTATATCAGCGTCGTCTTAAAAAAATAGAAATTTTCAAAATAAACAAGTTAAATAAAAAATTTAGCAATAATCTGGACATAAAAAGTATCTTTGGTAGAGTTAAAAATGGAAATGTGAAAAATACAAAATTATATATAAAAATTTCAAAAACTCTGGACATGAAAAGTATCTCTAGTAGAGCCATAAATAATCCTACACACAATATCCTACAAACTAAAGGAAAAATGGGGTCCCAAACCATTTCCGAAGGAATTCATGGCAATAAAGTGAAGAGATTCTTGAGTAGGGAAAAACTAGAGCATCATGGATGAAGAGAACAGAATGAGGGAAAGGTGGGTATATGTTTATGAGTTGCATAAATCAAAATTATTAAGTTGACAGTTAAAAACTATGGAATTTAGTGGTGGAAAAACTTTCAATCCCTTAACATTGGAATCTCTTAACATTGGATCTGCATATGATTATAGAGTGACAAATGGGAACTTAAGGTTTAATAAAAACAAATTATATATTTAAAATGTTGTAGAAAATATAAATTGAAATTGCAATAAATTTGGAATTGATTTTTTTTAATATAAAATTTAATTTAAAAAAATAGAAATTTCTATTTTAAAAAAATATAATAAATAATAAATTGCATATTAAAATAAGCCGTAGTCTAACTAGCCAGAGGAATCGCTCTGAAAATCATGAAAATTCCGATAAGATTTTCAAAAAATCCGGCAGGAATTTTTCTAAATCCATGTTATAACTATCAAAGTTTAATATTTTGGGTGTCCTACAGGTTTTTGATGGTGCTGAATCCATTTCCAATGTCAAAATCAGGATTCAAACACTGTTTCTGCAAGATTTTTTAAAACAATTTGGCCCGAATTCCGGCCAATTTTGACCGTCCGGGCAATTCCTCCGGCTCGTTAGACGACTCCTTAAAATAATTTACCCCTTGAAAAGCACTAAATTCTATATGAAAGTATGATGGAAAACATTAAGTTTGTAATTTTTCAAAATAGTAAGTTTCTATAATAAAGAATAATAGAATAATAAAATCTATTATTAAATATTTGTATTTATTTCAAATTTTTAATTGAATTCCAATTTCAATTTCAATTTGATAATTATGGGTTGATAATTTCCTTGCAAAATTAGATTCAAAATGAAATCAGATCATCAAACCGTCAGTGATATTTCAGTTTTGTGCTTGGTATTTCCTGGAGATGATGAGAAATAAAACAAATATCGAAGACATTCATATATCTCCCGGTAGCTTATAGCTGCCATGAACTCCAACTTGAAGGCTGCTATGCTTTGTTTGGTGGGATAGGGTAGTCCTTAAAAATGCCAAACCCTTACATTCTTTGAATGCTAAATAAACCATTAGATTCTCTGAATTCAAGTTTCTACGATTCATATTTTTTGGAATAAGTCTTTTGAATTAATCAATCTTTGTGATTAATCCAGAAGACCTGTTTAAAAAACACTTACATTATTGGACAGAAGCCTTGTTTAAAAAACCCTCAAAATATTGGAATGCAACAACATTTATATTTCATACAGTCAATTCAGGCACGATATTTCCTACCATTCTAATCATCAATTGATCCCATCATCGTACTAACAGTGTTTGAATGAATATTATCCATCAGCGGTGGAATAGGAAATATGTCTTCACCCACATAACACAGTTCAATATCGAATTATAATACGCAATTTTTTTTTATGAGGATGTTGGTGGCCAACAATAATGTCTCTTGCAATAATTGAACTAATTACAACAGAGGAGAAAGCAAAGATTACCAAGATACTGACTACAAGAGCTGAAGCTACCAGGAAAGTCACTTTTCCTTAATAACAGGACATATTTTATAAGGACCCGATCTAAGTTTCTATATCTTGTGAATTATATGGAAATTTCAGTGTATTGCACATGAACACAATGATAAAGATTCTTAGTTACATGAAAATTTCAGTGTAGATAAAAAGGTCCTTAACTACATGAAATCTCCACAGTACATGAATTGGATGAAATCTTTTTCACATTGGCATAAAGACAGAGGATTAATAACATGAAACTAAACCTTTTGCACGAAAACCTAAATATAATTAAAGAATTTCTGGCTCCCGTCGTGGATGATATTCAAAGGTAGCCATTTCTAATAAAACATGTAATCTGATTATTAAGATTGTAAAAGAATGCTTCAGCTGCATATCATAGATTTTTCTTTAAGAACATTGATGAAGTCAGGAGAAATAGAAATAGCTGAGTACTGTCCTCGTCATTATGCGACAAAAAAGGAATATGAGAGAGGCAGCTAAAGGAACATCAACTTATTGACACGTCCAGATGTCCACAAATCAAGAACGTCTATTGTCAATAAAACAACGCCCCTTAAACCGATCATCAGGGTCATAATTGAACCGATCACCAACACACTGTCTCTTTCAATGGAATGTAGGGAAATGTTCCATTGTGAAGGCACTCTGCTTCTCTCCACTGCTGCTTAGTCCTCTGTTTTAAAATGTACCTTGAACTCAAGCGCTACTGCTTGCACAACCTCGTCGGAGTTTCAAAACTGCGTGACCTGCGCAATGATGAAATTCTATTTTAGATTGAAAAGTTTAAGATATAACGGAAAAGGTTTAATGCATGCAATGAGAGGATTCTGGATGAATAGATTTTACCAAGATTTTTTTTGTTAAACCTAATCTCTGCATCATCGAGTTTATCTCTCCATCATCTAGTTTAAAAGATATTTTATCTTTAATCAACCAACGCTCCCCACCATCCACTTTAAAAGATGTTTTATCTTTAATCAACCAACGGTTATATTCTATTATAGCTTTTTAAACTAAATTTGAACTGGATTGGGTTCGTTGTTCGGACGTCCAGGTATTCCTTTGACATAAATTTTGTAAATTGCATTAGGAAATAAATATGTATTCCGAGTTGTTATTTTCAAATTTTAAAAGTTATTTTTTACATTGACGTCTATTTAAGTTTTGACACGATACTGTGACTGTTTTCTATTTTATTTTATTTTTTTAATATTTTTTTGGTAAATTTTTCTCTCTTTTTGCTAATTTGCTTCAAATTCACCAAAACAGTTTTGCAAGGTTAAATTTAAATTATAATTATATAGTTTGCAAAAATATAATATATAAAAAAATGTATTACAAAATTCAAATGAAAAGAAAAAATACTAATAATTAAACTACGGTTTTAAATCCTAAATAAATCCGAAATAGCCACTAAATATTATATTTAAATTGAATTACCATATAAAAAAAATTAGGCTCAATTAAAAAAATAAAACCGAAAACAACCCATATACATTTATGAAAACACAATTTATTGATCTTAAAAACACAAACTACCCATTTCACTTTAAACCATATATAGTATATAATGTCTTCTGGATGTATACTTCTTTTATAGTTGTAATATCTTTTTGCACTGTAATTTTGAAAATTTATTTATATAGTAAAAACACAAACTACCCATTTCACTTTAAACCATATATAGTATATAATGTCTTTTGGATTTATAATTCTTTTATGTTTGTAATATCTTTTTGCACTGTAATTTTGAAAATTTATTTATATAGTATAATTTAAAATTTAGTGCATTTTTTAAATATAAAATAATAATATTACAATAATAATTTGTAAAATTAATATATTTTAAAATAATAATAATTTATATTATTATAATAATTTTTTTAATTAAATTTAATATATTGAACATACATTTTAAAAATTAATTATATAATTAAATATTTAAAACAATAACATTATATCAATTTTAAAAAATTATAATTTTTAAATAAATGGATGATACTATATTAACGGATACAAGTGCGGTATAGTCCATAGCTAAGAACTCGTAAATTAGTGAGTATTGGTAGTTCATTTAGAACGTGTCATCAAGGTAGTAATTATTGCCAATTCCACTAAAGCGCGACAACAAGCGTCTAGATGAGAGCGGACGATCATATATGTTGGTAAGCAAGCTGTTCTTATCAAATATAAAAAAATAATATATATAATTAATTAAAATTAATAATTTATAATATAAGCATTATATATAAGGTAGATTAATTAATAAATGAAATAGTTTTTTTCTCTAATCATTATATTTGTTTAGGGAGATTATGATTTCTTGTTGTTAAAAACACATTTATGAATGTATAATAGATTAGGAGATTTGAGAGGCACTCAAAGACCCTACCTAATTCTAATAATCCTTACTAATGATAACATTGTTTTTATTTAAGATTGAAGTATGTATGAAAACATTTACATAATAAATATTTTATTAATAAAAATATGAATTCAAAGTATTGAGAAATGGGACACTCGAAGATGAGAGTCTTGCTTAAAATAATTCTTCCATGATAGAGTTTTTAGATGAAATTCTAGATAAAATTAATGTATGAGAGAGAAAGATCCATTATGTTGCTTAGTTGGAAAAATATGTTAAGTTTGGATAAGCCTAAGAGCATCATGAGATATGAAGACAATTTTTAGCAAATGACAAACTGGTCGCCCGAACATGCACAAGGGACCCGGGTGGTCACAACTTAGCGAAATTGATACGAGCGCCCTCGAACAAAAAGGCCCAATCGGAATGTGCCCGGTTGGGCGCCGATCTCACACGGCACGACACGATGTGCCCGAACGAACGTCGATGCCACAAGGGAGAAAACAAAAAATGAGCCACCTGAACATGCACAAGCCACCCGGACGATCATAACTTAGCAAAACTGATACGGGCGCCCTCGAACGAAACGGCCCGACCCGACTCGAATGCGCATGTTCGGGCGACCTCACATGATGCGGCATGGTGCGCTCAACCGAACGATGCCACAAGGGAGAAAACGACAAACGGGCCACCCAAACATGCACAAGGCACTCGGGCGGTCACAACATTAGCAAAACTGATACAGGCGCCCTCAAACGAAATCGCTCGACACGAACGCACCCGGTCGGGCAACCTCACAGTAGGATGCGACATGGCGCGCCCAGCAGTACGATTCCACAAGGGAGAAAATGGGAAATGAGCCACCCTAACACGTACAAGACACTCAGATGGTCACAATTTAGCAAAACTGATACGAGCACCCTCGAATGAAACAACCCGACCTGAACACGGATGGTCGAGTGACCTCACACAGCGGACTTGACCAAACGATGCCACAAGGGAGAAAATGACAAATGGGCTTCTGGACTGTGCAGAGGGGACCCGCGCAGTCACAACTTATCAAAACTGAGATGGGTTCCATCGAAAGAAATGGCCTGACCCAACCCGAACGTGCCCGGACGGGCGACCTCACACGGCATGATATAATGCACCCAACCGAATGATTCCACAACAGAGCAAATGGAAAACGGGCCGCCCGAACATGCACAAGGGACCCGGGTGGTCACAACTTAGAAAAACTGATACAGGCGCCCTTAAATGAAACAACCCGACCAGATCGCGCCCGGTCGGGCCAACTCACATGGCGCAACACGACGGGCCCGACCGAATGATGCTACAAGGGAGAAAACAAGAAACGGGCCACCCGAACGTGCACTAGCCACCTAGGTGGTCACAACTTAGCAAAACTGATACAGGTGCCCTCGAATGAAATGGCCCGACCCGAACGTGGGTGGTCGGGCGACCTTACACGACGCGCCTGACCGAACAATGCCACAAGGGAGAAAATGAAAAACAGGTTTCCCTAACGTGCACAAGGCACCTGGGCGGTCACAACTTAGCAAAACTTATATGGGCGCCCTCGAACGAAACGACCCAGCTCGAACGCGCCAAGTTAGGCTACCTCACACAGCGCGACACGAAGAATGATACCGCAGGGGAGCAAATGGAAAACGGGCCACCCAAAAAAGCAGTACAAGGGACCCGGGCAGTCACAACTTTGCAAATCTGAAACGGTCACCCTCGAACGAAACGGCTCGACCCGGACATGCCTGGTCGATTTCCCTCACACACCGCAACATGGCGCGCCTGACTAAATGATGCCACAAGGGAGAAAATGGAAAATGGGCTGCCCGAACATGCACAAGGCACCTAGGTGGTCATAACTTAGCGAAATTGATACGGGCGCCCTCAAACGAAATGCCTCAACCCGAATGCACCTAGTCGGGTGACTTCACACGGCGCGAAATGGCGCAGAAGACCAAATGATGCCACAAGGGAGAAAACGGAAAATGGGCTGCCCAAACGTGCCCAAGGCACCCGGGCAGTCACAACTTAGAAAAAATGATATGGGCGCCCTGGACTCAAACAGCCCGACCTAAACACGCCTGGTCGAGTGACCTCACATGGAGCGTAACGGCGCACCCGATTGAATGATGCCACAAGAGAGAAAACGGCAAATGGGCCACTTGAATGTGCAAAAATCACTCGAGCGGTCACAACTTAGAAAAACAGATACGGGCACCCTCAAACGAATTGGCCCGACCTGAACGGGCTCGGTCGAGCGACCTCAGATGGCACGACATGGTGCGCCCAACCAAACGATGCCACAAGGGAGAAAATGGCAAACAAGCCTCCCAAATGTGCACAAGGCACCCGAGTGATCACAAATTAGCAAAACTGATACGGGCACCCTCGAACGAAATGACTTGACCCGAACGCGCCCGGTTGGGCGACCTCACACGGCGCAACATGACACGCCCAACCGAATGATGCCAGAAGGGAGAAAATGACAAACGGGTCACTCGAACGTGCATAAGGCACCCGGGTGATCACAACCTAGCAAAACTTATACGGGCGCCCTAGAACGAAACAACCCGACTCGAATGCGCCCGGTCGGGCGACCTCGCATGGCGTGACACGGCGCGCCCAACTGAGCGATGCCACAAGGGAGAAAATGGCAAACAGGCCGCCCGAATGTGCACAAGGCACCCGGGTGGTCACAACTTAGCAAAAATGATACGGGCGACCTCGAACGAAACGGCCCGACCCGACCTGAATGCAAAGGAAATATTATGCTTAACATGGTGGCTAATAAATGATTAATGGTTTGTGCAAATGAGTGTGAGGTGCAGGAAGGTCCATTGTACGATGATACATTGTAGGTACATCCATGCCACCAAGATATGAAGATATGAAGATTAGTCAATAAATGCTATCATAATTATTGTAATTGCTTTAAGCTAGATATTTTCTTATTTCTTTGTAAGATTTATAACAATGGTTAAGGGATGGTCTCCATTATAAGCCATTGAGTGAGGGGTGAACACCCTCACGAGTGTTTAATAATAAAATTAAACATTTGCTGGTTTTCACCCTATAGGGTTTCCAGGGTATATTGGTGTTCAATGGTGTGATTGATTGTTGTTTCAGATTGATCATGTTGAATTCTTTTCTTGTTGTTGTGTTCATAATGAAAAGTATGTGATGGCTACAGTTATAATGAAATGATTGCAAGGTTACATCATACAGTTTTATGTTAATGTACTACAATAGTGGTTGTTAATGGTTAAGCAACTTACTATTCTTCTACTAAGGTTGCACAATGAATTGTTGAACATTTATCTAATTATTAGTGAGAAATATTTAATAGTGATTTAGATAGTTATCAGTGTTTGTTACAACTAACCACTTATAAATTTATATAGACACACAAAGAATACTTATTCTCACAAAATTAGTGCCTAGCAAAATTGATGAATCCCATAAATAATAAAATAATAAGATGACACTATAAATATAATGGAATGATAAAATGAAAAAATACAATTTTGTAAAGATGTATATATGTTCTAAACATAGGAAACTCTCTAGTACAATATCGATTGTCAACCAGAACAATGATAACCTTTGTTTAAGAATACATTATCTATCTTATAAATTAAAATAAGGATAAGAAATATTGATAATCAATATATGATAAATGTTAAAATATTTAACTTATTATAAATAATTATAGAAATTAACTAAATTATAATGCTTTTAAAATCATTATTATCAATTATTAAAAAATTAATATATATGTTAAATATATATAAATTTTAAAATATATATATTAATACATTTATTCTCACTTTTGTTTGACCGTTACCTTGCAAACCAATTGATATGTTTGACCCATAGTTAGCAAGTTCGGCTGTAACTTGCAAAGAAATTATTATGCTTCACCCATACTTAGCAAGTTCGGCTATATTGGTCCAAAAAAATATAGAAAATACGTTAAAATGAGATAATTCGAATTCGGTAATGAATTTTATGTGAAAATAAAATTTAATAAAAACAAATTCTATATTTAAAATGCTGTATGAAATAGAAATCAAAATTGCAATGCATTTGAAAAGGATTTATTTTTTAATATAAAATTTAAAAAATAAAAAATAAAATAGAAAAATTAGAAGCCAAAATTGCAATGGATTTGAAAAGATTTATTTTTAATACAAAATTTAATATTTAAAAATAAAAAATAAAAATATAAAAAGTTATATAAAAAAATTATAGTAAATAATTAATTATATATTTAAAAAATATATCTGTATGAAAAACAATAAATTTGATATTAAAATATAATAGAAAAAAATAAATTTATAATTCTTAAAAATAATAAATTTCTATATTAAAGAAAATAAATTTTATTTGTAGATATTTATAAATTTATTTAAGAAATTTGAATTTGATAATTATGGTTTGACCATTTCCTTGCAAAACTATATCCACAATGAA
This sequence comes from Pinus albicaulis, assembly GCA_034641835.2. Lineage (NCBI taxonomy): Eukaryota > Viridiplantae > Streptophyta > Pinopsida > Pinales > Pinaceae > Pinus > Pinus albicaulis. The sequence goes on along the minus strand of CM076584.1, from coordinate 1,340,878,736 downwards.
ATCAGATCATCAAAGCGTCATTGATACGTCACACAGGTCTGCTTGATATTTCCTGGAGATGATGAGAAATAAAACAAATATACGTGACATTCATATATATGCGAGCAGCTTATAGCTGCCACGAACTCCAACCAGAAGGCTGGTATGCTTTGCTTGGTGGGAGAGGATAGTCCTTTAAAAATGCCAAATAACCCTTACATTCTTTGAATTTAAATAACCCTGACATTTTTTAGAATTCAAGTTAATTTAAATAACCCTGACATGTTTTAGAATTCAAGTTTCAGCTATTCATCATTTTTTGATATAAGTCTTTTGAATTAATCACAAAGTATCTTTAATCTTTGACATTAATCCGGAAGACTTGTTTCAAAAACCCTGACATTATAGGAACACAAGAACAGTTAATGATATTTCATAGAGTGTTTACAGGCACGATATTTCATACGATTTTAAACCACATTTTTACCTCATTATGGTACTAAGAGGGTTAGAATGAATATTATCCATCAGCTTTGGAACACGATTGCAAAGTATAATATACAAGCTTTTTTTATGAGGATGTTGATGGCCAACAACGTCTCTAATAAAATACGTAATCTGATTATTAAGATTGAGATTGTAAAAGACAGATTGGGCTGAATAACAAGAACGTTGAGGAAGTCAGGAGAAATAGAAATTGCTGAGTACTGTCCTCGCCATTATGCAACATCAACTTATGTCCACAAATCAAGAACGGCTATTGCCAATAAAACAACGCCCATTAAACCGAGTATCAGGGTCATAATTGAACCGATCACAAACAGACGGTCTCTTTCACTAGAATGCATGTTAATGTTCCATCGTGAAGGCATTCTGTCGACTCCTGCTTAGTCCTCTGTTTAAAATGTACCTTAAACTGAAGCGCTACTGCTTGCACACCCTCCTCGGATTTTCAAAACTGCGTGAACCCCGCTACAAATCGGCTATAAATCGCGGTATTGGTGTTCAAGCAATAAGCGGGGATTGTGGATGAATAGCTTTTACCAAGATTTTCATTCTTAGCTTTTACCAAGACTTTATTTCTTAAACATAATCTCTAAACCATCCAGTTTAAAAGATGTTTTATCTTAAATCGTCCAATGGTTATATTTTATTATAGATTTTTTAAACTAAATTTGACCCTTTTACCAGGATTTTCTTTCTTAAACATAATCTCCACACCATTCAGTTTAAAAGATGTTTTATCTTTAATCGTCCAACGGTTATATTTTATTATACATTTTTAAAACTAAATCCAGACAGGGTTCGTTGTTACGACGTCAAGTACTTCTTTAACCTATAAATTTTGTAAATAAATACGTATTGCATCTTAAGCTGACTCATTTTAAACTTTAAAAGTCATCTTTTTACATTGATGTCTATCTAAGTTTTGACTCTGTAGTGTTACTGTTTCCTATTTTATGTTATTTTTTATTTTTTATTTTTATATTATTATTTTTCTTGGTATTTTTTTCTATTGAATTTTGCTAATTTGCTTAAAATTAACCAATTTGTTTTTTGCAACTTTAAGTGTTAATATATAATTTGCAAACTCTAATATCTAAAAAAAATGTATTGCAAAGTTCAAATGAAAAGGACAAAAATATTAATAACTAAACTACTCCAGTTTTAAATCTTAAATAGTCACTAAGTATTTTATTTGAATTAAATTGTCATATAAAATAATTTAGGATTAATTAAAAGAAGAAACAAAAAGAATCTATATACATTTATACATATTTATACATTTATAAAAAAACACAATTTATCTTTTTAATATTGGTCTTAAAACACAAATTACTCATTTCACTTGAAACCATTATAAGTTGCATTGGTTAATGCGAACTAACAGTAGCCAATAGGAAAATTTGTTGCTAAAGTCAATTCTTCTAAGGGACCTCTCAACTCAATTCCTACCACTCAAGTTAAAAATTGTGTTATGTGAAAATTTGCATAAAAATTTGTAGTCTACATTGGTCAATGTTAGCTAAATCAATAGTGGTTAATAGGAAAATGAAATCCTATAGTATTTATTTGGCAAGAACTAATAAATTGAAATGTGGTTACTAAATACTAGTAAGGCTCGACATCACAAATATCTAAATATAATGCATGAATATTGCAACAATATCCATAAATTATGGCATAAAGTATGTGACTTAGTTGTCCACATGACCTTGAAGTTATGGTCCAATATAATGTTTGAAAATAATTTTTTTAATATTATTGAAAAATATATTTATATTTCAAAGTTACATTATAAGTTGCATTGGTCAATGTTAAACTAATAGTGTTCAATAAGCAAATCCATTGCTAGAATCTTTCCTTGGCAAGAATCACTTGCAATAAAAATTTAACAAATTATAAAGAAATGACAAAGGTTATAAAAAAAAATCCTTGAAGATATCATTGTGTTGGATCACCTTGGAAGAACAATTTCCATTGCTTCCACACATCCCATAACTAGTGCCATTGTTACCAAAATCACCAAACACTTAATCCTAGGTTTAAACTCCATATTATCATTTTCTCTTTTAATTTCAAAGTCCACAATGAATCAAAAGTTGCATTTAACCACAATTCGTTATTAAATAGCATAGTCATATAAATCAAATGGCCTGTAAATCTTGACACGCATCAAAGCATCAATTTCGTAATACATTTTTAAAAATTCATAAAAATCAAGTAAATCAAAACTTTATTTTAAATTATTGTTTATAGAAAAATTAATATATGCCCTAGACATACCTAAATTTTTTACAGTAAATGAATGTTATACTTTATATATATATAAAATCTTGGTAGTACCTTTCATTTTTCTCTGTTATTTTTTTCAGCTCCATCTTTCATCAACATGTGAGCAGGGGCCTCCATGTGACCTAGGCTGTAGACTGGTAAGAAAGTCGCAACCTCACCCAAGAGATGATTCTCAGTATATTCCCTGTGGGAGCTTAGCTCCTCGTCGTGTGGTCGCCCTACGATTCGACGAGAAAATCATCCACTGCACTGGTGTCCTCTCTACCGAGGTATTATTTAACCATTCTGACTACAATCCACCCTCGAGGGGATGGCTTTCCACCTCGCGAGAGAGAAGAAACAGAATAACCTATAATAAAATTGCATAAGGTTTATATAAAGAAATTTACCAGGACAGTTACTAGCCGTTTCCTTGGGTGACTTAGGCATCGTGCTGAATACGAGGAAAAATACCACGAGGGAGACACCAACAATATGAGCGCAGAGCATCGTATCGAGAGTGTAGGAATCCGGTGGAGCCAGTATTGAAACGAGCACTCAAGATTTCCAACCACCCCATGCGGTATGTTTGATAGACTCTTTCTTACCACTATATCCTCATGGCCGAATCAAAATGGGGTATGAGTGCCACACTCTATCCAAATTCACCTAGATGAATGTCAAATAGCTTGAAGGTTCACACTATCGATGGGTCGAGTGAAAGTCAATCTTCTTCTAGCAGTTAAATCAATATCAATCTAATTAGCTGTTGGTTGGGAAAGATCTCACCTGCTCTGGTGCTTATAAGGTAAGGGTTTATAGCTATCACTCTTAAGTGCTTCATGAAGGGAAGGATACCAGGTCTAGTTCTATAGCAGGTAGCAGGTAGATTTTCTAAGGTAAGGAACACTTAACCACTAGAACAGAGCATGGAAGAAACTATGACTCATCATAGGTACTCAAATGAACTTTCTATTACTTCAAATTGGCATTTCATGAAGGTCCTTCCCCCGGAACCCATGGACAATCCTATAGCAGATGGTCTCCGTCCTCCTAGATGGAGGCAACGTGAATACCATACCCATATGTGCCTATCCAGAGTTGCAAACATGTAGCATTACAACCAAAAAAACTATGCACCAGACACTCCCTTCTCATCTCCAAAAATTGTCGAATGGCCTTCCGGGGTTGCTCTACCTGCAGATTAACTCACACACAGTGGGATGGTCAGTACGATGTACTGTATATCATAATCAATTCTTGTGTGATGCGCGTGGATTCCTATCGAGATCTGCGTACCACCGCACTTCCATTTTTAGCTGACATGCATCACCCCATCGGGGACATAATTCATGTTCATATGATAGATGTTCACATATATATTTTTTTAATTATCCAATTTAATTAAAATGATAGAAAACCCATAACAACTCTTTGAATAAATATCAACCTTTAATTTGTGGCAAACCATTCTATGGAAGTTAAATCCCTAACATTAAAAAAGTTTAATTATATTTCAAGATAGACAAACAAACAAACAAACAAACAAATATACAAAGTGCATAAAATAAACTCTTTAATAAAATACATATGATGAAATCAACAATGAAAAATTAAATTTAATTATTACTCAATTATATATTTTGTATTCTTAATGTTCATTATCATATTTTTTTCTTTATAAATGATCCAACAACACACCATTCCAAAGACAAATCACATCTACATTTAAGTTATTTAGGTGTTTTGATTCCATGTGAATAGGGATTTTATACAAATATGAAAACTTCTTTTCACCAATCAAGTTTCTTTGGAACCGTCAAATTTGATCAATTTTTTTCAAAACCTCAATTTTGATAGGCACTTGTGTTTTCAATTTTTTATTTTTTTTAAAGACAAATTGCAATAAAAAAAATCCCTAAAACCCTTAATTTATTTAACATTTCTCTCGCCAAACATGAACTCAACAAAAACACTCAATGACTCTCTCAACACATGTAACGGCCCACAGAGAGTTAAGGCGCAGAAGCAGTCGCAGGTAAGGTGCCTCAATGAATGTTCGTCGCCCTTGGCATTCTTTGATATATATTAATCACCCATGAAGTTAATCAAATCGAAACCTATATGAACACATTAAGGCACTGCATCATGAATCAATCCATTCAAAATTCATCCATACTAAGCATATTTTTGCAAATCGGTTGAATTTATTCACTTATATTGCACAAGGAAGGAAGTTAATCACAATAGCAAGGAAAAAAAACATAGAAGAAAAAACAATCAAGGTAGAAGATCAAATTGATAACACCTTATCAGTTGGGTCCCTTTAGTTGGCCTCATAATTACCAATCATCAATCTTTTGTTCTCCCTTTTCTCATTTCCTACTATACTCTATTTTGACAACATAGTTTGATTTTTCTCATATTGGAAAGGGGTTTTGCAAAGCGTTTTTGGCACCATTAACCATATATATATTCTATAATTTTATGCCCCAACTGCACGCAATACTATACTATTCCCAGAGAACTATCCCAGTGGTCTTCTCATTGCAAAAGCTACTAGTGTATCCCACTCTGCGCAAGGGTAGGCTAACATTTCATGTGTCACTAAGCCTAGTGCTTGTTATGAAACCCTTATTTTCGGAGCAATCACCACACCTCTATGGAATCCATAATTTCCACCCTGGGGATCCTAGTTACTAGTTTGGAAGTTTACCAATACTTGCAAGTTTTAGTGTAATGGAAAACCTCTACATGGTATCAGAGCCTGAACCCAGGTTCGATTCCCCCGAGCTGTGTTTGAGGGGTGTATTGATTCCCCAAGCTGCATTTGAGGGAGGGTGTTGGAGTAATCACCACACCTCTATGGAATCCATAATTTCCACCGTGGGGATCCTAGATACCTGATCCAGATCTTGGGTTGATGCCATTTCCCATTCGGATCATTACCGGATTGGAAGTTTACCAATACTTGCGAGTTTTAGTGTAACGAAAAACCTCTACACTTATTTATATTGGAAGGCCAAATTATGATGACCATAATGTTGCGTACAATTGACAAGTACCCAAATATGCCCAGAATTTGGATAGAGGAGGAGGTGGAGGTCTGGAAACCCATTGTGTACGATTTCCACACTAAAAAAGGTGTTTGTTTCTCTCAGATTTGGCACATTGGAAGAGCTTCCCATGTGGGTAAGTATATTTATCGTTTGAATTACATTGATATTGGTTAATTCCTTTCATATACCTCCTTGTCGAATCTCTCTATAATGTATTGGATTTGTTCATTTTCTTCTCGAGCATAATTCCCACAATCATGTCACACTATGTTTGCTTCAGTAGGTCATGATTCCTGATCATGAAAAATAGATCATGAAAACTCTCAATCTATTGCCTTAGTAAATTTGTATTAGGTTAGTTTTTTGATGGATGTAGAGTATGTATTTTTTAAGAACATTTTGTTAGTTTCCTTGAATAGAGATGGCTGAGTGGCTCTATAAAATGTGGATTATCAACCCAATGGCCAGGATACCTTTTCGTCACCAGATCAGAAAATATAGAAACAGACGGTGTTACCCTATGGCAAATATCTTGCCCATCATTCCACTCCTCGATCCCACCCAATGGCCACGCTACCTTTTCATCAACAGATCATAAAATATGAGGATATACGGTGTTACCCAATGGCAAAGATCTCATCGATTATTCCACTCTTCAATCTCTAAAAACTCAGTAGATTCCAGAGATTAATAATGACATTTGTCTTGCTGAAAGAAATGCTATCAAATCAGGTGAATTTTCTTAAATAATTCATAAATTTAGCATTTAGGTATTTACACACTTATTACATAGGATAGAACTTTTTTTATCCTACGATTAAGATATTAATAAAACGACCGAGCTTTTCTTTTTCTTCTAAGAGGGCACCACTCCTTTCTTAACCTTTTATGTGCATATAGTTCATTAATGACGCTGAATATAACCAAATAGAGTCGATTTTGATTACATCATTATATAGTTCTATTTCAAATAAATATACACCATTATATAGTTCTCTATCAAATAAATAGGGAAGTGTTACCTTCTTCCATTCATAGTTCTGATGGATTTTGCATAGGTTTTGATGGTGTGGAAGTTCATGGTGCTCATGGATATATTCTTGATCATTTTATGAAATAAAACATAAATAACATGATCGATCGGTACGTTGTGACATTACAAAACCAATTCAGGTTTCCTCTGGAGGTTATTGAATTAGTGGTGGACGAAATTGGAGCAGAACGAGTGGGAATACAACTCTATCCATTTGCCAATTTTTTTTTATGCTAGTGACGCAGATCCTGAGGCATTGGGGCTTTACATGGCCCAGAGCTTAAATAAATACAACATCCTGTATGCCCATTATGTCGAGCCCAAACTTGAAGTTACCTTTTAATTTGTTGCAACAAACAAGCATTTGTTTCCAATGAGGAAGACATTCAAGGGATCATTTTTCATTGCGGGAGGTTATGAGCTACATAGATGTGATTAAACAGTGTAGCAGTTATCAAAATTTTTAAGTCTTCCAAAATCAAATAAAGTATATCAGTGTCGTTCTAAAAAATATATAAATTTTCAAAATATACAAGTTATATAAAAAAATTAGCAATAATCTGGACATAAAAGGTATCTCTGGTAGAGTTAAAAATGGAAATGTGAAAAATACACAATTATATAAAAAAATTTCAAAAAATCTGGACATGAAAAGTATCTCTAGTAGAGCCATAAATAATCCTACACACAATATCCGACAAACTAAAGGAAAAATAGGGTCCCAAACCATTTCCAAAGGAATTCATGGAAATAAAGTAAAGAGATTCTTCAGTAGGTAAAAACTAGAGCATCATGGATGAAGAGAACAAAATGAGGGAAAGGTGGGTATATGTTTATGAGTTGCATAAATCAAAATTAAGTTGACAGTTAAAAGCTACGGGATTTAGTGGTGGAAAACTTTCAATCTATTAACATTGGAATCTCTTAACATTGGATCTGCATATGATTATAGAGTGATAACTGGGAACTTAAGGCTTAATAAAAAAAAATTATATATTTAAAATATTGTAGAAAATATAAATTAAAATTGCAATAAATTTGGAATTGGTTTTTTTAATATAAAATTTAATTTGAAAACAAAAATTAGAAATTTCTATTTAAAAAAATATAATAAATAATAAATTGCATATTAAAATAATTTACCCATTGAAAAGCAGTAAATTCTATATTGAAGTATGATGGAGTAAATTAAGTTTGTAATTGTTCAAAATAGTAACTTTCTATAATAAAGAATAATAGAATAATAAATTATATTACTAAATATTTGTATTTGTTTCAAATTTAATTGAATTCCAATTCCAATTTGAATTTGATAATTATGGGTTGACCATTTCCTTGCAAAATTAGATTCAAAATGAAATCAGATCACCAAACCGTCAATGATATTTCAGCTTTGTGCTTGGTATTTACTGGAGATGATGATAAATAAAACAAATATCGATGACATTCATATATCTCCCGATAGCTTATAGCTGCCATGAACTCCAACCTAAAGGCTGCTATGCTTTGTTTTGTGGGAGAGGATAGTCCTTAAAGATGCCAAACCCTTACATTCTTTGAATGCTAAATAAACCCTTAGATTCTCTGAATTCAAGTTTCTACGATTCATTTTTTTTGGAATAAGTCTTTTGAATTAATCAATCTTTGTGATTAATCCAAAAGACCTGTTTAAAAAACCCTTACATTATTGGACAGAAGCCTTGTTTAAAAAACCCACACATTATTGGAATGCAACAACAGTTATATTTCATACAGTTAATACAGGCACGATATTTCGTACCATTTTAAACATCAATTTCTCCCATCATCGTACTAACAGGGTTTAAATGAATATTATCCGTCAGCAGTGGAATAGGAGATATGTCTTCACCCACATAACACGGTTCGATCTTCAAGTATAATACGCAATTTTTTTTAATGAGGATGTTGGTGGCAAAAAATAATGTTTCTTGCAATAATTGAAATACTTACAACAGAGGAGAAAGCGAAGATTACCAAGATACTGACTACAAGAGCTGAAGCTACCAGGAAAGGCACTTTTCCCTAATAACAGGACATATTTTATAAGGACACGATCTAAGTTTCTATCTCTTGCGAATTATATGGAAATTTCAGTATATTGCACATGAACACAATGATAAAGATTCTTAGTTACATGAAAATTTCAGTGTAGATAAAAAGGTCCTTAATTACTTGAAATCTCCACAGTACATGAATTGGATGAAATCTTTTTCACATTGGCATAAAGACAGAGGATTAATAATATGAAACTAAAGTTTTTGCACGAAAACCTAAATATAATTAAAGAATTTCTGGCTCCCGTCGTGGATGATATTCAATGGCAGTCGTTTCTAATAAAACATGTAATCTGATTATTAAGATTGTAAAAGAATGCTTCGGCTGCATATCATAGATTTTTCTTTAAGAACGTTGATGAAGTCAGGAGAAATAGAAATCGCTGAGTACTGTCCTCGCCATTATGCGACAAAAAAGGAATATGAGAGAGGGAGTTAAAGCGAACATCAACTTATTGACATGTCCAGATGTGCACAAAACAAGAACGTCTATTGTCAATAAAACAATGCCCCTTAAACCGATCATCACGGTCATAATTGAACCGATCACCAACACACGGTCTCTTTCACTGGAATGTAGGGGAATGTTCCATCGTGAAGGCACGCTGCTTCTCTCCACTGCTACTTAGTCCTCTGTTTTAAAATGTACCTTAAACTCAAGCGCTACTGCTTGCACAACCTCGTCCAAGTTTCAAAATTGCGTGATCCGCACAAGGATGAGATTCTATTTTAGATTGAAAAGTTTAAGATATAACCGAAAAGGTTTAATGCATGGAATCAGAGCGGATTCTGTATGAATAGCTTTTACCAAGATTTTCTTTTTTAAACCTAATCCCTCCATCATCGTGTTTAAAAGATATTTTATCTTTAATCAACCAACGCTCCCCACCATCTAGTTTAAAAGATGTTTTATCTTTAATCAACCAACGGTTACTACTTTGCAATTAGTAAAAACTAATGTGGTTGATATACGCCGATAGGCGTATATAAAATAGATTTACAACCACATTACCAATGTGGTTGATATACGCCGATAGGCCTATATCCACTACCCATCACATTAATTTATATATCAATAAATAAATATTATATATAATAATTTTATTATATTAACTTGAAATATATATATTATATATTAATATAAAAATAATATTAATAATATATAATAATTTAATATTTATTTATATATTAATATCATAGATGGTTATATTATTAATAAACCAAAAGAACTAATAATATATTAATAATATATATTATATCATAGTTGGTTATATTATTAATAATATTATAATATTACTAATAATCATTATTTATAAATATTTGAATATTTATTTATAATGATTATTAGTAATAATATAATATTATTAATATTACTAAATAAATATTAAAATATTATAATATTATTAATAATATATATTAATAATATTATAATATTAATAATAAACCTTATTAATAAATATTTGAATATTTATTAATAATATTATAATATTACTAGTAATCATTATTAATAAATATTTGAATATTTATTTAAAATGATTATTAGTAATATTATAATATTATTAATATTAACCAAAGGTTTAAATATTATAAACCATAGGAATTGGTGAACCCAAGGGATAAATATTATAAACATAAGAGATCAATATTAAAAACACAAGAGATTAATAAACCGTAAGAATTGATATTTTAAACTAAAAAACCTAATAAATTAATAATCCATAAGAATCAGTATTTTAAACATAAGATATTAATAAACCAACGAGATTATTAACATTATAAACCAAAAGAAATAATAGACCCAAGGGTTTAATGTTATAAAGCAGAGGAATCAGCGAACCCAAGGGATAAATATCATAAACCTAACGGATGAATATTATAAACAACAAAGATTAATAAACCCTAAGAATTAATATTTTAAACTGAAAAATATAAGAAATTAACAAACCCTCAGAATTAGTATTTTAAACTCAAGAGAGTAATAAACCAAGGGAATTGATTCAAATATTGAGACAATTGTTGTCACAATGCAACGTTCGACCAACTATGACCATGGTTGGCCATGGGTGATATTCATATTGAGACAATGTTTGTCAGAATGTGACATTTCATCGTGGATGACATAAACCCAAGGGTTTAATATTATAAACCAAAAGAATTGGTGAACCCAAGGGAAAACCATTACCCAACAAATTATAAACCAAAGGAATTGGTGAACCCAAGGGAATTGATTTAAACATTGAGACAATTGTTGTCACAATGCGACGTTTGACAAACTATGACCATGGTTGGCCATGGGTGATATTCATATTAAGACAATATTTGTGAGAATGTGACATTTGATCGTGGATGACATAAACCCAAGGGTTTAATATTATAAACCAAAAGAATTGGTGAATCCTAGGGAAAACCATTACCCAACAAATTATAAACCAAAGGAATTGGTGAACCCAAGGGAATTGATTTAAACATTGAGACAATTGTTGTCACAATGCGACGTTTGACCAACTATGACCATGGTTGGCCATGGGTGATATTCATATTGAGACAATGTTTGTGAGAATGTGACATTTGATCGTGGATGACATAAACCCAAGGGTTTAATATTATAAACCAAAAGAATTGGTGAACCCAAGGGAAAACCATTACCCAAAAAATTATAAACCAAAGGAATTGGTGAACCCAAGGGAATTGATTTAAACATTGATACAATTGTTGTTACAATGCGACGTTCGACCAACTATGACCATGGTTGGCCATGGGTGATTTTCATATTGAGACAATGTTTGTCAGAATGTGACATTTGATCATGGATGACATTGATCGATTATTTATATTATAAACCAAAAGAACTAATAAACCCAAGGGTTTAATAATTATAAACCAAAAGGAATTGGTGAACCCAAAGGAATTGATTTAAACATTGAGACAATGGTTGTCACAATGCGACGTTGGACCAACTATGACCATGGTTGGCCATGGGTGATTTCCATAATGAGACAATGTTTCTCATAATGTGTCATTTGATCATGGATGACATTGATCGATTATTTATATTATAAACCAAAAGAACTAATAAACCAAAGGGTTTAATATTATAAACCAAAGGAATTGGTGAACCCAAGGGAAAACCATTACCTAACAAATTATAAACCAAAGGAATTAGTGAACCCAAGGGAATTCATATAAACATTGAGACAATTGTTGTCATTATTCATATTATAAACCAAAAGAACTAATAAAACCAAGGGTTTAATATTATACACCAAAAGAATTGGTGATCCCAACGGAAAACCATTACCCAACAAATTGTAAACCAAAGGAATTGGTGAACCCAAGGGAATTGATTTAAACATGGATGAAATTGATCGATTATTTATATTATAAACCAAAAGAACTAATAAACACAAGGGTTTAATATTATAAATCAAAGGAGTTGGTGAACCCAAGGGAAAACCATTACCCAACAAATTATAAACCAAAGGAATTGGTGAACCCAAGGGAATTGATTTAAAGATTGAGACAATTGTTGTCACAATGCGACGTTCGACCAACTATGACCATGGTTGGACATGGGTGATTTTCATATTTAGACAATGTTTGTCAGAATGTGAAATTTGATCATGGATGACATTGATCCATTATTTATATTATAAACCAAAAGAACTAATAAACCCAAGGGTTTAATATTATAAACCAAAGGAATTGGTGAACCCAAGGGAAAACCATTACCCAACAAATTATAAACCAAAGGAATTGGTGAACCCAAGGGAATTCATTTAAGCATTGAGACAATTGTTGTCACAATGCGACGTTGGACCAAGTATGACCATGGTTGGCCATGGTTGATTTCATATTGAGACAATTTGATGATGGATGACATTGATCGATTATTCATATTATAAACAAAAAGAACTAATAAAACCAAGGGTTTAATATTATAAACCAAAGGAATTGGTGAACCCAAGGGAATTCATTTAAACATTGAGACAATTGTTGTCACAATGCGACGTTTGACCAACTATGACCATGGTTGGCCATGAGTGATTTTCATATTGAGACAATATTTGTCAGAATGTGACATTTGATCATGGATGACATTGATCGATTATTCATATTATAAACCAAAAGAACTAATAAATCCAAGGGTTTAATATTATAAACCAAAGGAATTGGTGAACCCAAGGGGATTGATTTAAACATTGAGACAATTGTTCTCATAATGCGACATTTGATCATGGATGACATTGATCGATTATTCATATTATAAACCAAAAGAACTAATAACCCCAAGGGTTTAATATTATAAACCAAAGGAATTGGTGAACCCAAGGGAATTGATTTAAATATTGAGACAATTTTTGTCACAATGCGACGTTCGACCAACTATGACCATGGTTGGCCATGGGTGATATTCATATTGAGACAATGTTTGTCAGAATGTGACATTTGATCATGGATGACATAAACCCAAGGGTTTAATATTATAAACCAAAAGAATTGGTGAACCCAAGGGAAAACCATTACCCAACAAATTATAAACCAAAGGAATTGGTGAACCCAAGGGAATTGATTTAAACATTGAGACAATTGTTGTCACAATGCGGCGTTCGACCAACTATGACCATGGTTGGCCATGGGTGATTTTCATATTGAGACAATGTTTGTCAGAATGTGACATTTGACCATGGATGACATTGATCAATTATTCATATTATAAACCAAAAAAACTAATAAACCCAAGGGTTTAATATTATAAACCAAAGGAATTGGTGAACCCAAGGGACAACCATTACCTAACAAATTATAAACCAAAAGGAATTGGTGAACCCAAGGGACAACCATTACCTAACAAATTATAAACCAAAAGGAATTGGTGAACCCAAGGGAATTTATTTAAACATTGAGACAATGGTTGTCATTATTCATATTATAAACCAAAAGAACTAATAAACCCAAGGGTTTAATATTATAAACCAAAAGAATTGGTGAACCCAAGGGAAAACCATTACCCAACAAATTAAAAACCATTACCAAAAGAATTATAAACCAAAGGAATTGGTGAACCCCAAAGGAATTGACTTAAACATGGATGACATTGATCGATTATTTATATTATAAACCAAAAGAACTAATAAACACAAGGGTTTAATATTAATAATATTAAAAATAATATTCTTATTCTTATTCAAATTAATTAATATTAATAATAAAACTTATTTATTTATTAATATTAGTATATTCCTACATATTAATTATTTAATATCAAATACTAATACAAATTATTATTAGAGTAATAAATATATAACAAAGTATAATAATAGTTAATATATTATTATTATTAACTTTAATATTAATATTGATAATATTAATTAATATTAATATCAATAACATTTAATTAATATTAAGAGTGACATTAATATTAATATTTGTTAATAGTGGGTAGCATTAATTTTAATCCTAATATCAAAATATATTATATTCCTTTGTAAATTTTTAATAATATTATGATTAATAATTTTAATTATTAAATAAGGTTGATTATAGCTGAAAAAAATAAAATAAAATAAAAAATGCACTCCTAAGTTTGTGAAAAGTATAGATAAACTTACAAAACCTCTATAAATCAAATTGCCATTATTCTATTTATTCCAAAGATAGTTGCTACTAATCAAATATCCATGAAATTTGTACAAGTCAATATCTAATATCTAGATATTATATTGATTCCTTATCTATATTTTTTATTTTTGAAATCAATATTTAATGGTGTTTGGAAATGATTAAATTTATTTGATATTACTCATTGAACTTTCTACATATTATACATATGGTTTATAAATAAAATATAATTTTATAATAAAAATAAAAAGTCATTAATTTATTTTTTTTCTCATAAAAATTAAATAATTTAAAATTTTATGTATTTAAAATAAAAATAGAAAAAAATATTTAAATAAACCTAAGTGTATTTAAAAAAAAAAAACAAATATACCTTCTTATTTTTTATATTATATTTTTATTTATATAGAGATCTTTATTAATATTTTCATTTTTTTTAAGTGTAGATATTAAATTTATTAGAATCTCAAATTTATTAGAATCATTGAGAGTAAAAAAAATAAATAAAAAAACACATTATATTAACAAATTAAAATTATCCTATAATTAATTTGATTATTTCATTTTTTATATTTAATTAAACTACAATATCAAAAATAAATATAAAATTTGAAAATAAATTTGAATAAATTACAATTATGTGAATATTAAAATTAATAAATTGAAACACCATAATAGTAAATCAAAATTATTTTAGTAATATATTTTTATTATTTATTTTAATATTTAATTAATTAAAGTTTCAAAATAAATATAAAACATAAACATATTAAAACTATTTTAATAATATATTTTATAAACATCTTTTTAATTTGATACACAATTTCATACTTGAAAAAAGTATATAGATATTAAAATAAATGAATTAGACCATAAAAACATAAGACTTAACGTTGAGCTTAGTTTTAAGTGATAATTAGTTTGAGTGTAAAATTTGAACTTACATATTTTAGTTTATATGTAGAATTTTATATTTATAAATTAAAAGTAAAATAATTTATTTATTTATAATTTTAAATGCAGTTAGAAACTAATTATATTAAAAATAGTAAAAAATAAATTCAATAGGTTTGAATATTTTGTAAGCTTAACTGGTTGGGAGATCTCTAATTCTAGTCTAAGCAAGATTATTTGATAGACTCTTTCAAGTACAGATTGCAAAAAACAATATACATTTCACATCACAGCTGAATATAATCAGCGGACCAGCCTAAAGCCTCATTTAGGGTGCATCAAACAATAGTACTTTCTTAACAAATCCGTTATAAGAAGAATGCAATGATCGGTACTTTCTTAACAAATCTGTTATAACAAAAATGCAATGATCGGTTATGCCTTTGCCACGCGTTTTGGCTTCTAGCTTTCTAGTTATTTTTGTCTAGCTTTGAGGTATTCGGAATTATCCTCTGCTCTTTTTATCCATTTCCATGGCTAGTTGGAGAACTATCCTGTCGATCTTCCAGTCTAATAGAATTATGTAATTTCGGGAGTTTGTTTTTTTTCGATTGAAAAAAAAATTAGCTTGGAAATTGCTCTAATACTAAATAAAAAACAACGATATTTTCTTAAAAAACATTATTAAAAAATGCAATACAATGGATATTGCCGTAATACTAAATGTAGAACCACAAGTCCAGCGCGATAAACTTGGTGATTACAATGCTTTTGTTTTCACTAATTGAAAACCGCGTACCCTAAATATGAGAGCACTCCATTGGACTGAAAAATAGAGAGCAACTTATGCGGACTTTTTAACTATGACTATAACTTGTTTTAGATTCAGGCTAATGGGAGATTCCACAATTACAGCGACATGTAATTAATTATTACAATATTTTATCTTCATTAATTAAAAAGTAGAGAAATCTGAACCTAAATTAATTAAAAAGTAGAGAAATCTAAACCTAAATAGAAACCGATTGCAAATTCGGATCATTGAAATGCTTAGTTTCAAAACCATTGGTATCGTCCATGTCACAAATGCCATAGGATTTTTGATGCATCGGGATACTTTTTTGCGAGTTCAGTAAATTTTCTCAGTAGCCCCTTGTTGCGTCCGATCTTAGCACAGTTGTCGGGGTCGTTGGCCAAGATCTTCAATATGATCCGTAGCCCCAACACAGTGAAATCTGAGTACTTATATTCACTTGAGGACTGACCCTCGTACTGTTTCGGATGCATTTCAATCTGATTTCTACCGTACAACAAAGATGCTATGGATTCCATTAACTCAGGAATGGCCATCACCCGAATGCGATTTCGGGGTATCTCCACCAATTTGCAGATGATCGCTGCAGCCGCTCTTCGAATCCCCTGTTCGTTACGTTTCTCCCAATTCAGCATCTCGATCAGCCTCTCCATCACATCTCGCATGGTTCTGATCGCCCTGAAAGTCTCCTCTGTAAACTTATCTTCGTTCACAAGCGCCGACAGAACTCGAGCCCCTGTGAGCTGATCGTAATGATCTATAGATTGCAGCAGCTCGACGCTGTATGACAGAAAATCTATCTTCAACCCATCGAAAATGCTTCCATTGATGCACCGAGAATATGTGTGATACAGAAACCGCTAAATCGTGTGGAACCGAGGGTCGTCGAAGCCATATTTTTGTAAGTCCGAGAACGATTTTTTTTCCTACGACGTGGATGATTAACATTTTGCTCAGTTTTTCGGAAATGAGCTCGTCCCACGAACATAATTTTGGGTTCATCGACAAAATTGAGGATTTGGAAAGTGAGCATCTGACAGCAAATCCAAGCAGAGTCAGAAACAATTCCACCACAGACAGGCAGTGAAAAATACTGAGAGCCTGATTTCGATTCCAATTATGGTCGCCCCCGTCTCGTTGCTTCGGTATACGGAAGCTAGACAAGGCGATGCATGCAAAAGCCGAGACGACGCGTTCCACTCCTCCACCGTTACCCCCGATTTGAAACCACCAGGGCGCCCACAACGTTTCTTCTCACGACGTGTCCTTGTCCGCGGGCGCCTTCAGAGACCTGGCATAACAGTTTCACACACTTGGACAAGCGTTAATCTTTCAGTTTCATTCGAAATGTTAATCTTCCGATAGGTGGCAATTAATAAATGGCACAGTAAATTTTTAATCAAGATTTGTAAAAAATTAATTTAAGTACAGTTTAAACATGTGATTTAGATATGCAAGGAAGTTAGTGGGGTAGATTTGATCCATTAATTGAGTGGCGACGACCAGAATATATCGGCATCTTTCAATCTAGACCATCAAATCAAAAAAATTAATTAGCCTAATCACAAAACATGCTCCTTCCGATAGGGGGATACGCCTATCGGCATAATTAGTTGCCATCTGAGTTCAACACACGAATATGAAACAAGCACCTCTTAAAAATGAATTATTGTTAATATTGTATAGCTTAGGATTTATTAGTTGTCATTGAGACGGAGTTCAACGCCCCTGTTAAAAATGAATAGTAGACCAAATCTTAATGATGTGATTAATCCTAAATTTTTTTTTATCTATCTAAAATTAAAAGATTATATTCCATCGAAACATAGACTCAATGTTAAAAATGAATAATAGACCAAATCTTAATGATATAATTAATCCTAAAAAATTTCTATCTATCTAAAATACAAGATTATATTCCATCGAAATATAAACTCAATAACGACATATACACATCTCTGCTTTAAATTTAGATAGATATCAAAACATTATAGTGTAAATTTAAATGCTCTTTAAATTCAAATGGCAAATTGTCAATGATGAAACACTCTCCAGCACAAATTCGATGGAGATTAAAGCAAACATATCAAAATGATTGTTACAAGGCAAGAAGCCTATCTTAATTACACAGAAATATGTCACATATAAGAATAATTGCAAGCTTACAAATTCCAAAGTGATAACGAATAAGCCTATCACACGTACACAGAGATCTATCATACTTACACAGTTGGTAATGTTCAAAACAATACGAAGTGGATATGTTACACAAGCAAATTAAAGTATGTTTTAATATCGGAACGTATTTCTAATGCTCATGGCATTGACTAAGTGGATATGTTACACAAGCAAACTAAAAGTATATCTTAATAATGGAATGGATTTCTTTAGAATTGTAATGTCTTCACAAGATTCCTACTCATTTCAATGTATTCACTTTCAGTTTATTTGGGATTTTATTTTTTTATTACAGATTCCTAGTATTGGGAGGTATTTCAAAGTATTCACTTTAAGTTTTTTTGGGATTTTATTTTTCATTATCCGATTAACTTATAAATAGAAATTTTGTTATATGTCTATATGGTAGAATTTGATGTTTATTGGGGTTAGGTTGGGTAGAATGGTTATTTTTTCTCTCACCCAAATTTAGTTTTTTTAGGAGTGCCAATGCAAATAACATGATGATCAGAAATGATTTCCATTAGAAAAATAGAAATAAAATTTAATATTTTTAAAAATTTTAAATTATGTAATTTTTAGGTTTTTAAAAATTTATAGCTTTTTCCTTCAAACAAAGATTTTCAATCCATTTAAATGATAAAATTCAATATTATGAAGTAATTATAAGATCTTGTTAAGGCGACACTAAAAGAAATCCATCCATATTAAGAATTAAGAAGATCTTTTAAAGGGTTAGATAGTGTTAGATCTTAGACCATATAATAATACTACAAGATTTTTAACTAATTTAAACATTGATAGTAAAAAACTTATTTAAATTTTATAATTCAATAAAAATAATTAAGTTTAGATGCATTCTCTAGTCCAATATAAGAAGATGTGTGATTTTTTTCCTTAACCTTTTTAAAATAAAAATAAAATACCTTCTAACTAAAAAACAATATTTACTACAAAAAAAGAAATTAGATATACATATTTGACAAGTTTTAATTAAAAGTCATATAAAAGATCAATAATCATATTCTCACTCCCCGGATGAGGGTGTTTAAGGGCAAATATACGGTTCTGGGCTTGTGGGTTGGCGAGTGGTAGGGCCACATGGCCACCCACAAGCCACACCTATGGCCATCAACTCCATTCAATAGCTTGGGCCGTCACCCCGAGCAGCATTTACTCTGCTGCGAACGTCGAGGTTGCTCCTTCCGCCTCAAAATGCCGCTCTCGTTCATTTGTCTGGCTATGTTCTTCGGCCTTCTGGTTCTGTCTTTCGGCCTTTTGGTTCTATGTTGTTCCAACCTTCCCCCCTGCGAAGCTGTTGCTCCCCTGAGGTGGCGGAGCCAAGCTTCCGCACATCGACTGGGAGATGCTGCAGTCTTCGGTGCTGCATTAAATTTCTCTGGAGCCACCATTACTCGCAGAGCATCCTCTGCCATTTGTGCCTCTTTGTTGCCTCTGGCCTCAACTCCACCTCCGAGCTTCAATTGCCTTCTGCCTGCCCTGCTCCCTCCACTTCTCAGAGCACCCTCTGCCCCTACTGCACCACTATGCCTCGTCTCAGGCATCGCATGCGATGCAGGCATGGCAGCAGCAGAGGCCGTGCTGCTCGTCCGTCCCCTTCCTCTCTGTCCAGTTCCTCATCCTCCTCCCTAGAGAATTATGGGGGCAGGTACCTCGAAACCCACAGCACATGTGGTCATTTGTTTGGCTCGTCTCGTTCCTTAGCTCAACCCTCTGCCTCTGAGCCTTCTCCGCAACCTCCACCGTGCTTGGTCCCCTCTGCCATTTTGCAGACCCCCACCACTGCCAAATTCCACTTTCATTGCACCTCTGACCACCCTCATGTTGTAGCCACCATCTCGGTTTCCTTTCGGGAGGATACCGTTGAGGCTCCTAACCTCATTTAGCTCATTCTGCATTTGTGCCCTCGCAGCGACCTCGACCCTTCTGTAGAGGTGAAGAAGCAACAAGCTCCTGGCAAGCATAATTCGCACTTGGACAGCAGTAGCAGCTCGAGATACAGTAAAGATGACAAGGAGCAGAGAAGGCAGGCCGAAGGTAAAGGTGGTGGCGCCACAGAGCCACAACATGCTGCACTGGGCACCCAGGACACTGATGACGATGAATACAAATGCCTCATTGTTGAAGAAACTCCTCCAGCACCCCATGACACCTATACTTTCAGGTTTTATTCAGTTTATAGATCCTAGCATCATAGTTTTGTTATATGTTTCTATCTATGTTTGGTACAATTACATATGACTGTATAACGTTGGTTTCCTCACTAGAGGCAGCGACTCAAACTCTCTTTGGGCTAGTTTCCCCTGCGTGGGAAGCTCCATTTTTGTTGTTTTACTGCAAACTATGCCACTAATATAGGCTTGAACGGCAGAGGCCAAAGCCTCCATGTATTTTATGTTTAACTAATAGATTTTAATCTTACTTAGAAAAAAAAAAATCTTATTCTCACTATGGTCAATATTACAATCAAGTATAAAAAATATATATAAAGGAATATAATTTATATTAATTTTAAAAGGAGACAAAGTCATTAAAAAAACAACAACTATAATCAATATTTTCATTTTGACCTAAGGTTAGATAAATTATTTAAATATGTAGGTTAATTAAATAAATATTTGACTATGGATGTTAAGTAATTCATTTTAATAAAGACTATATATATTCCATAAGAAAAAAAAAAAATACTTAAAATATGGAGTTATTAAAAAATACTGAAGTGTAAGAGATAGATGTAAAACTTATTTAATTCTTATTATAAAATTAATATATTGCATTTAAATATTATTAATAATAAAAAAATTAATGTGAATTATACATAAAATATTTTAATATAAAAAACTATGTAAAATTATTATATATTTCAATGTCTATTATATTATATTATAGATAAAATATCTCAATCAATTATATATGGAATATATTTAAAAAAATATTAAAATATATAAACTAACTTCAATTAAGATATTTAATTTCTAGCCATTATCATATCTTAAAACCAAAAACATAATAATGGACATTCTAACATATTTTTCATGTCACATAATAGTGAACATTCTAATCTATAATTTTTTTGTCTTTTCAAAACATATATATGTACTTCTCCAAGATATAGTAATATTCATACAATCTACATATTTCTTATTGTACACTACTAATCAATTATTCATTAAAAAAAAATGACTCAACCTTCATAAACACAAAAATATACAAAATAATGTATCTAATTAGTGAGAAGTAGAGTTGAGGGGTTAACTCACATGACATGGAAGGTTCGATGTGATATTAAAAATAAATTGGGAAAGTTGATGTTACTAGTTTACGGAACTAAACTAGAACATGTCTCGTGATGTATTTAAAAAGAATCATCTTAAGTGAAATTATGCTGGAAAGAATCATCTTAAGTGAAATTAAGCTCGTAAAATTGGATAAATTTCATGTCTCATCCCTTATAGTTAAAAACTATGGTACTATTTAATAGGGGCATCATGCATTATATTTCGTACTTTATATTCGTGCTTCCATTTTGATTTGATGGTTGAAGTCCTTACTACTATATTCGTTCTTATCTAATTTTGACAAAAGTTACATATATAGGAATTTTAAGAATTTGCCCATACATTTTAAAGTTTTGTTAATATTGGCAAGTTTTGTTAAGAGATTCCAATTACATCATCTGTGTAATTAGTACTTTATATTTTATATTTGTATATAAAATGTGTAAAGAAATCTTCAAATTGTATTTTTTATTTTAAAATTATTTAATTTACATGGTTTTAGGTGTTTTTTTTTTCATAATGTTTGTACGGTCTTTATTTTAAAATTATTTAATTTACATGGTTTTAGGTGAATTTTTTTTTTTAATAATGTTTGTACGATTTTTATTATACTTGCAGGTGGCAAGTATTATGCATCAAGTTTTTCTTGATAGTGACATTAATTGTCTTTGATTAGACATATTTCTTGAATTTTTGTATAGTTTGACTATAGTTAAGTTTTAATAATTTTTTAATTTATTTTTTTGATTTATTTTTCTTGCATCTGATTGGTGGATAGTTTCAACATGTTATTGCAAAACGCATAGATATTAGTGCCAATTTCAATGGTTTTCGTCTGCCGTCAATCCTTGCTTTGCAGTCGTACTATGGCAGGGGGCAGGAAGAAGTAAATGGAGATATCTGTCACAATTAATTCATTATGTGCTGGTTTTATACACTATCTACTGTCATTTGTATTTGATCCTCCCAAGAGGTTCATACATGTCCATCATTAATGGTGAGTGGCTATTTCGTATTTCGATCTGTCAAACCTCAACTTATGAATTTCTCATGATAGCCTCGCATTAAATCTATTCGTACAAAGCCACATGGCCCTTCCTATCTAGTTCTAAATTCGTTGATCCGAGGGATCATCCTAATCCACCGACACGTGGATAGCTTGGATTAATGTTAAAATTAGGGTTTCTTTTCTGCATAAATAACCTCTTCTTTGTTTACGGCATTCCTCATTTGGTTCAGGACCAAGCTTCGGCAACTACACAGTGATTCATCTCGGCATACGAAGATGAATTCGTAACTCCACAATTTCATTCGGCCCTTCTGGCCTAGTTACAATTTCATATATTTTACAATCTGCCACTATACAAGGAGAACGTGGTGTTTTTTTCCAATCGAGTCCAATCTCATCCTTAAACTTGTAAGAAACACATTCATAAAATCTCAACATATGGTTATTCTTCTGAAATTTTCGGTTACCCTTATATTTGTGTTATTACCGGTTTTGTTTCTAACTTTCTGTAACTATTTTGGCTAGCATAATGGCATTGCCGTCGATCTCTTATTGTGAAGTTTTGAGGTATGCACTACATGAAAGTTGAAGCTATACTAGGTAGTGTTTACTCCACTCCTCCTACAAGACTTCTGGCCCGTTTCCTCACGAGTTTCATACATTTCTATTCATTAGTTCTGGTTTATGCGAAGGTTGTTTTAAATATTTAAATGTCACTGTTTAATCTTAGTGAACATCTCCTTTCTACTGAAATTTGAAGTTTATTACATTTCCCTCGAGGGTTTATAATTCTCGTTCTTAAATTGAAATTTTTGTTTCCATGTTCCATTTACTTTCACTTGGCGAATAATTTTAGTTGAAATTTCTTTTTGAAAGTATACAACGTGGAAGTCATGTTCAGATTTCTCATGTCTGCGTTAATTTAGGATGATGCGCATCCTTTGGATGTCTGTAGCTTTGTTGTTGTTTTCATAAATCTTATTCATTTTTTATTTATACTTATGCCATAACATGTTCTAACTGCTTTGAAATAAAAACATAGATGGATGCTCAAGGTATTCATCATGTCCCTAGTTCATCTGCC
This sequence comes from Pinus albicaulis, assembly GCA_034641835.2. Taxonomy (NCBI): domain Eukaryota; kingdom Viridiplantae; phylum Streptophyta; class Pinopsida; order Pinales; family Pinaceae; genus Pinus; species Pinus albicaulis. The sequence goes on along the minus strand of CM076584.1, from coordinate 1,340,854,918 downwards.
AGGACCCACAAGCAAAGAATATAAAATGTACTATCAAATTTCATCAAAGTAAATTGTATAATTTAGGTTCTTGCCACTGTATGCTGCATTTTTGGTTAAGGGACTTTCTTTACATTCCCCATATGCTCATTGTTAGTTTATTTGTTTTCATCATCATAGATCACTTTTGTGATATTAATTCCTGACATCAGATAGCTCTGTCTCAGAGACAAAATTTAAAATTATGTATTTATCTAAACTCATTTCCTTAACTACATATAAAATTTTGTAATCCCTTTGGCATTTGAAAATTCGTATTATATTGTAGCTTACTCTACTTCTATGTTTCAATTTCTGATTTTGGTTGCATTATGACATTCTCTTTCAGCTTCTAAAGCGCCTTGACTATTCATAGTTATAGGGAATTGCCGATTTTCACCATTTCATTTTGAAACACCGTGTTTAGAGTTTCTCATGTACTTTGTATTCTTCTTCAATCCTAATTTCAATTTAATTATACATAATTCTTAATTTCCATGTTTAATCTCATCTCCTCTTGTTTTGACAGATTGATTTCTCTCTTTCTCCCATACCTAAGGTAATATGTATTTCCTAACCCTTCAATATTTATTATTTTATTATTTGTATAGAATAGGATTAATTTCCAGTGAACTATTTTGTATAGGAACTATTTGCCCCAGTATTTGAAGTTGAATATTACACTTCAGTTCTCACTTCAAATCCTTAACTAGGGTCCCCTTTTTAATTTAGGTTGGTTCAATTATTTGTTCGGGTCTTTACATGCACATAGGCATAAAATTTTCCAGGGACTTTACAATTTTATAAAAAGGGCTAATTTCCTTCATTCTGTAATTTGGACATATACATCCTGTACTTAACTGGGGCAATTTTGTAGACTAAACAATTTCTCATATATGGTTGTACCATATATATAATGATACTCTTTCTTTTCTTATGAATATTTTTCCTAATTAGCATTTCTCTTATACTATCACGTTATATATATAACTTTCGAACAGAAGTAATTCTTTGTGTCTTTTAATATTCATACATGAATTTTATTATTTAACAATATTTCAATGTAAAGAATTGTATGTTGGAATTTCATCATAGAAAATGGTCTCACTTTCATTTTTCCTATACTTAATGTATATCTGCTGGAATAGTTTTCTTAACAGGGTTAATATAATTCCATTGTGAGATAAATACTTTTCTGCTTTATGTACAATATTTCAAAATTAATAATTCCTGGTACTCATTTTAATAGAGCATAGATTTTGGTTTAACTATACTATTTTATTTCTTCAGTACTAGTTCTCTAATAGAATTTACTTAATTAAAAATTAATATTAGAAAATTATATAGAAGAATTATCAGTTTCCTGTAAGGTAACTAAAACCAGATCTAACCTTAGGACTTTACACATTCTGAGAGTTGTAGAGTCCTCTACAGAATAAAATCATAAAATTGTTGTTTGGCAGATCTTATAAACATGATGCTTTAACATATATATGTTTCAAACATTTTCTTTCAAATCTATGTATGTTACAATGATTGGACTTGATGTCAAGCACTAAATGCTAAGAGTTGTGTGCATAATTAGAAATAAAAGCAACAAAAAAAACCTCCATAGGAAATCGTCCAAACTTTATTCATCTACTATTTACTCGAAAATTTTACCAATGGTCGAGGTTCTAAAGCTACTCACATTTGTACTGCATATCTGAAATAGTATAACACCTATGATTCTTCATGAAGAGATGAGTATAAAAACAATATATCTGAGTACCAAGCAAGAATGACTATGTTATCTACTTTTACACAAACAAAAATGACTAGCATAATTCGAAACATCGAGAGTTACTAAAAAGGAAAAAGGGAAGACATGAATGATTTACAATAACAATGATAGCAAGTTAATAATTTATCATGTTGCTTAGTGATAGAGGCATATGCATAGTTATATGTATGTTTACGGAAACTTTAATATAGGAATAATAAATTCCTGGAATATATTTATGGACAAACAACAAAATTGTTGAGGTATAGATAGTCAATTTCAGATAATCTAACAACAAAACCTTCTAGCTATTTGTATTTTCTATTCATAGATCTTTCTTCATCTACTTGAAAGTACGGTGTTAAGGACAAGAAGTGTCAAAATTAATTTATTTTTATATTTTTCATAGTGGATTAAAATGATATTTTTTTTATAAAATATTTGTTTTAAATTTAACATTAATTTTAATTTTTAATATCAAATATAATAATTTTTCATTTTTCATAATGTAAAAGAATTAAAGAAAAATACAATTGGCATATTGCATGATAAAATTAAGTAAGATATTATAATTCATATTTGTATTTATTAATTATTTTAATTATAAAAATTTAAAATTTAAATTAAATTATCTTTTAAATGAACTTTATCATTTTTGTATTATTATTTATTTTAATTATAAAAATTAAAAAAAAAATTATTTAAAAAAAATTAATTGTAAAAAATTCTTAGGATTAAAATTTGTTGAAATTTTAAATAAATCTAATTAAAATAATAATATTTAAAATTGTGATTTTTTTTAATAATTTTAGTAATTGGGATTATGTTAAATAGTTGTAGTGAATAATTATTATTTTTCTAATTCAGATTCAAATTTTCACCAATTACATGATAAACATTAATGTCTTGATGATTATTACTTAAATTAGTTATATTTAAACTAAATGGCACCTTTATTACAAATCAAATCCTCATAAACTTCCTCAAAGTCAAATTGCAACATTACTGTATTCACACTAGTAATTATCAATTGGCTACCATCATCAACACAAAAGTTATTTTACTATAATTTACATAGATTTAAACTACTACTATGTAGCACATAAATTTTTAATTTTTACTTTAATTTAATTATATTTAAACTAAATTAACTTTATTACAAAGCAAATCTTCATAGACATGCTCAAACTCAAATTGCAACAATTATTTCTAATTTAATTTAACTATACTTTATTACAAAGAAAATCTTCATAAACATGCTCAAACTCAAATTGCAACATTACTATAATTACATTAACAGGCATGTAATAGCTATCCATAAACATTTTCAAGATCACATTGCAACATTACTATATTTAAATTAAGCGGCAGGTAGTAGCTACCTTGTAGCCTTGTTAGTAGAAATAAACTAGCAGAATAATTATTTGTTGCCATAAACATATTGTTTATATTGTTGTGTGTATGTTTCTTTTATGTCACTATTTTAATATTTTTATTTTTCTTTTATTTTAAATAATTTTTCATCATATAATATTCTCTATTTATATAGTTTATTTTAAGGAAAATTTAACAATTAATACTAACAGAAATTGTTGGATTCAAGAGGAGAAGAATAAGTAGAAGAATTCTTAAAATAAATATTGATTGAGAATATTGATGGCTATGGTATATTTTAAGAAAAAAAATAGTGACATATTTAGGGCAATGAAATCTAGATCTAGAGGATGATATGCTAGTAAAAGTAGGAAGTGGCAAGAGTTAATTAGTTGAGGTGATATTAAATAGGGCACAAGAAGAATGAATGGAAGCCTAATTCTTCAAATGAGTAAGAATAAAATAAGGAGGATAAGGATTTTAGGATTTTCAATTCTGAAAGAAATATGCATCTCTCTTTAACATGTTTATTAATGATTTAGAAAATATTGTCAACATTTCACTAGATTTGTTCATCACAAAAAATAATATAATATTTTCAAATCCTAGACTATAAAAAATAATTTTCCTTAGATCATATATTAGTTATGCACTACATTTTCTTGAATTTTATGAAATGAATAATTTATGAGAATGAAATAACACAATATTTATCCTAGCAAACCCAATATGGGAGAAAACCCAACTAGAAGGTGAGGCCTAAGTTCTTCGCTCTTTGCTTCAGATATAAAATACACATATAAAGGAATGAGAACTCACCATGGAGTTACATTTTAACAATATGACCTTAATAATGGATTCAAAATATTCATCCTCCTCTATTGTGCTCTCAAAACACCCCTCATAAAACTTTTGATTAGATATGGAATAACTACACTACTATATAATGGATCCCCTCTACACCTAGTAGCCCATTGTTTAACACAATCCAATAATAAACTTGGGGTAGTATTTTGACTTCCTCAACCCTCAGTTATTCATAACATTTTGGACCCTCTAATATCTTCTTAAATGTCCACATGTGGTTAGTGCCACATGTGTGAGTAACGTGGGTTAACATGGAATTTAGTACATGCACTTTAATACCCTACATTTCCAACCCTTTAGGAGAACCAACTATTCATACATTTTTTTTTTTCATGTGTCTATTTTTATTCGGCGTCACAATGTAGGATGACATACGGTAGTGATTCAGCAATTACTAGGGAGTGACATGGACATGAAATATAATTGAGAGTGTAGTCCCTTATCATTATCCTCCACCCATGAATGTGCACACTTACTTTCATATTCAAGGGAATAACCTTATCCATGTCTCTCAATTTTAGAGCTATTTTGATGATTCACCTATATTTAAGGATTTAGGAGTTTCATGTGTAAGTTATTTGTTCAATTATCACTTATTTATGGCTCAAAATATCCTTAGTCAACTATATTGTTGACCCTAACTTCATTTTTGGGCTAGTTAACTAATACTAGGAGAGACTTGTACTTTTTCTTTTGTGTATGCATTAAGGAACTATACCTAATTTCATTGTTCCTCTCTCAAGTTAAAATTATTTTATTGTACTAAAGTCAAGAAACAATACATAATTTATTCAAATTGACATTTTCAATTTCTTGGTCTAAAGAGTGATCTTTTATTATTTGTTCTCTATTTTTGTCTTACACTTGTTATTATAGTTTTTTGCCATAACTAGATATTATTCTTGTGCATAAAATTCTACATGTTATTAGAGAATGTGATGAGTTTGTGAGGAAAAATAATATTTTATTGTACCTCACATAGGATTGGAAAACCGAAAGAATATTGAAAAACCCAAAGCAGATTGAAAAACCCATTACGATGATTCTTTCTCTATTCAACAATTGTGAGTGAAAGTTTAATATCATACTTCTACTATGAAGTAAATGATTTGATAGAATTACCATGGGTATTAAAGTAGATCCCATTTCACCTATAGAGAAGTAAAATAAATTTAATAGGATGGATGAGTCCCATCAGATTTTATTCTTGTCCATTTCTCTAAACTTTCACTTCCATGTTGATTTTTTCTCATGTTATGTAACGAGACCAAAATAACAGAGAAAAATAAGAAAAAGATAGATCAATGACTTTATAATAAGCCACTTCGAGGGGAAACCTCCTTATACATAACATAAATAAAAAAACCATTCATTAGATAAAATTTGAGGTATAAAATGGGCCTCCTATGGAATATTAGAAAACACTAGTGCAAATAATTAAATAAGATTGGATTACCTCATCAATTTCTTTAAGGAAAAAGGAAAATCTACTTTTTCAACTCATATTTTCAACTTATTGCCTAATGATTTTACTCATCTTTGAGCAGGAGAACTCGTGAGATGAATAATTTAGTTCCTTATCCAAGGACCACCCATGTTGCATAGTTCGATGGACCTTGCTACAAAAAAATGAGAAATGGATGAAAAAATGTGATTGCAATGACGTTTTTTCATGTATTTCACATTTTAGTGTAGCATGGTGAATCAAAGGTATGCAACATGGGTGATCATTGGATGAGGAATAAAATTCAGCATCCAAATAATATTCCTTCTCAAAATTTGTGTAAAAATTTAGGGAGATAAGTTGAAAATACAAGTTGGAAAAGTAGTTTTTTTTTTTCCTTTTACATTTTTACTCCAAAAATAGTATATAATCCCCAATGCTTGACGTCATTATTTTAAATCCTATTGGTTCTTATAAACTTGATTTTCATTGTAAATTTTTGTTTTGAGACCCATTTTTTGCCTCATAATTTCTCTAATGAGATGATTCAAATTACAAGACATCCTTGCTATATATAGGATTCTAAAGGGTCAAAATATAATTAAGGCCTACATAAAAATAATAATTTAAGAGCACAAAAATGACAATAGTGGGTTTCTATGGGGCATAATAATAACAATATGGGGGATACACTAGTATTATTGGGACGTAACATGCCCCTATCCTTCGAAAAGGTGTTGTCTTCAATGTTTGAGTAGTTTTGGATGATTTTGTATAAAATCCTCATCCTCCCATATCGAATATTGAGTAGGTAAGTTATTCCACTTAATTAGATACTCTACAATTGATGGATTTTGTAGTTGTCAGATTATTATTTAGATTATTTTTTCAGGCTCCAATATGATTTTCCTTCCTTTCCAGTTTTTGGAAATATATTTTGAAGTGGGATCTTGTCACCTATAACTTTTTTTAAGCATGAAACGTGTAAAATTAGGTGTACTCGCGAAGATGCAGGTGACTCCAATCTATATGTGATAGTTTGAATGTTTTGCAACACCTTGTATGGGCCATAGTACTTGGGCGATAGTTTATTATCCTTCTTAGTTTGATTGAGCGACATTTGTTTGTATGATTGTAGCCGCAAAAATAACCAATCACCCGCATCAAAAATTCTTTCATTGTGATGTTGATATTCCTATGGTTTCACTCAATTATGCATCAGAGTTAGGTTATCCTTTATGAGCTGGAGAACTTCTTGTTCATGATCGATGTGATCTTCGACTGCTTGAATCTTAGAATTGTTTCTTCGAGACACTGTGATGGATGGTGGATGATATCCATAAAGTTCCATAAATGGAGTCATTTTGTTGCACTATTGAAGGAAGTGTTATACCACCATTATGCCAGAGGTAACCACTTGACCCATTGTTTTTTTTTATTAGATACAAAGGAATGAATATATCCTTCCAAATAATTTTTCACTATCTCATTTTTCCCATTAGATTGAGGATAGTAAGATGAGCTATGAGCTAATTGAGTACCATGACAAGAAAATAGTTATGTCCAAAAATTTCCAATGAAAATGGGATCTTTGTCACTTACAATAACCTTTGTGTTTTCATGTATCTTTTTAATTGTTACAATAAATGAAATAGAATTTTTAATGACTTTGAAAGCATGAAATAGTGCACACAAGTGTGAATGCTTGGTAAGTCTATCAAATACCAACATGATGACACTCTTCCCTATGGATTTTGGTAGACCTATGATGAAATCCTTTAAGAACTCCTCCCAATACCGACTTGGAATGACTAATGGTTGTAAAAGGCCAGGGTCTTAATTTTCTCAACTTTATTTTGTTGGAAAACCCATGACAAGCCAAACAATCTGCCACAAACTTCTAAATATCAAATTTAAATGCATCCCAAAAATATTATTTCTTGACCCTGTGGTAAGTATTTAAAAATATTGAGTTCCCTCCTATAGGAGACTTGTTCAATTCCAAAATAACCTTTTGTTTGAGTTGGGATTTATTACATGGATATAAGTGATTTTTGTACCAAAAAGAATCATATTTCCATATAAATGTATTAGATAAACTGTGATCTTGCTGTAATTTTTAAATGAGTGTCCACACATCTTCGTCATTCTTCCATTCATACCTTACTTCAACTATCTAATTAGGTTGGATAATAGAAATGGCACAAATCAATGACTCCATATCCTCAACCCTTCATGGGAGTGCATCTACAACAACATTTTTCTTCCCTTTTTGTATATGATTTCAAATTCATAACTCAACACCTTTATCACCCGTTTTTCTCCTCTTCTAAATATAATCTTTGTTCAAAGATGTATTTAATACTATCATTATCTGTTTTTACCTTGACGTGTCTTCCAATTAGATAAGGGTTCCATTTCTTTAGGGTGTGTAGTATTACCAAAATTTCCTTATCATAAATAGGCTTGTTTAAATACTCTCCCTCGATTGGAAAACTTTCGAAAGAAATGGGTTTTCCTTCCAGCATTAAAACAACACCAAATCCATTTCATGATGCATCACACTCCACATAAATTTTTTTCTGAAGTTGGGTGTAGCTAAGACCAAATATAGGCACATTGGATTTTTAAGATGTTCAAAGGCCTTGGTTGCTTTTAGAGTCCAAACAAATGCATCTTCCTTCAGTAATGTTGTTAGAGTTGTTAATATTTTCCCAAAATTCTTAAAAAACTTGATATAATGCCCTCTTAGCGTGAGAAATCGTTGAATATGCCTAAAGGTTGCAGAAATTTTCCATTCCTTGATGGTTTTAATTTTGTTAGGGTCTACCTTAGCACCCACATGAGATACAATATGACCCAATATTCCACTTCCTATACCTCAAAGAAACATTTAGAGGGTTTTGCATAAAATTGTTTCTCCTCGAATATTTTGAGAACCATGTTCACATGTTGAACATGGTCTTTCCAAAACTTTTTGTAGCTTAGTATATCATGAAAAAACACTTTTTTTTCTAATTGAGGGTTTGAAAGTTGAATTCAACAAACCTTTAAATGTGGAAGGTGCATTAGTAAGGCCAAAAGTAATGACCAAAAAATCATAATGAATTTCATGAGTTTTGAATGATGTTTTCAAAATGTCTTCTATCTTCATTCTAATTTGATGATACAATGAATAAATATCTAGCCTAGTGAAGTAAATTTCTCCATTTAATTCACCCAACAATTCTTCAATGACAATAATAGGAAATTTATCTTTAATAGTGAGCTTGTTGAGCTCTCTATAATTTGGACACATATGTCATGATCCATATTTCTTGTGCACCAATACTACTACAAAAGAGAAATAAATTTGGCTAGGTTGAATTATACCCGCCTCTCACATTTCTGCAACCATACATTCAATTTCACTCTTCTAGGCATAGGAATATTTGTAATGTCTGATGTTTGGAGGAACAAATCCTGTAATCCTGTGAATAGCATGGTATTTATCACAAGTACATGGGAGGTGTTTGGGAGTCTCAAATACCTTGGAATGATTTTCAAGGACTCTTTGGAGATATAGAGAAATATATGACTTAGATGTTTGAATATCTAGTGAGCATAATTGTGAAATTACCCCTGTGTGTTTCTTCTTCAAAATATTTTTCATGTCATTAGAGTTGATTATATTCCTAGGTTTCCTTGTGATACCCCTTAATTCAATTTCCTCTCCTTCCCAGATTTTTTTTAAGAAAATATCTTGAAAATTAAAATATATTTCCCCAAAGATTGGAACCATTTGACTCCTAATACAACATCATCACAACCCTTTTGAATGGAAAGAATTAGACTATTCAAGACATATTCCCACGTGGTTATATTGATATTATGATACTTCCCTAAGAAATTTATTATTCTTCCATCTAAAACCGTAACTTGACACTTTAGTGTTGGATATAACAAGCAATTCAAATCCTTCGCTATCTTACAATGAATAAAATTATGGGTTCTACCTGAATCAATCAACAATATTACATTTTTATTCTGTATATATCCTTCTATATTGAGAGTTCGAGGAGTGTTAATTCCCGCTAATGCATTGCAAGATATGTTCATATTCATTTCTTCTTTTCAACCAATGGGGTTATTTCCTGGTGTATATATTCCTATTTTGATGTTTCCTTTTCCTTTTCTTCCTCCTCTTCACAATATATGTAAAATAACTTATTCTCAAGACACTTATGACCCTTAATGTATTTTTTACCACTACTGCAATAAATCCCTTTTACTCTTTTTCCCTCTAGTTTTATGGTGTGAACCTTGTAGGTTATGGGAGGCTACGAGTAGAAACACTACCATATTTATAGTTGTGATTAGTAGACCTCCTTATTGCCATAATTTTTATTTCAACGTTTCTTTCCACCCTAAATGCATTCTCTGAATGACTTAGATTCCCAAAGGTGAAATTCATGTTAGATGTTATCATTTAAGGTTCCTATGAATACATCAGTAAGATGTTCCTATGGAATATTAGTTACCTTGATATTAATTCTTTGGAAGTACTCAATGTGCTCCCCAATTGAACACTTTGTTTGAGATTTATCAATTGGATAAAGAAGGAATTACTCTTTGTATCCTCATAACGTGTTATTAATTCTTCCGTAAAAGTTGTCCAAGTAACAAGTGATTTATGAGAACAGAGCTAGCAATACCACACAAACATATTAGGTTCTAAATATAATGATGCAATGTGCACCATCTGTGTGTCTTTCACATCATGTAGATCAAAAAATTGATCCATTTGTAATATCCATGTTACCTGATCCTTACAATCAAAATTTCTCATATTGATATTATAATATGGTTGGTCTTCAACCTAAGGCTAGATTCTCTAAAATCATGATTCACATTCCTTCTTTTCTCATTATCAATTTCATGGAATACCTTAGAACCAATAGGAAGCATTTCTTGTAGGAACTTTGTCAAACCTTCCTTCAAATCTTCCATTTCTTCTATTACACCATCCTCCATACCTTCCATGTATAATTTTAAATGTTCCATGTCCCTTTTTATATATTGTTTCATCACTTTCATTTCATATTTGGTTTCTCTTTGTGAGAGCGAAATTTTTTTCACTTGGTCTCATAATTTTGATATATCATGTTTCATTTCTTCCACGTCTTCATGTCTCATAGTAGAGTTTTCTGAGGGTTTAATGGGTGTACCATTTTTTTTTATTTGGGGGGGAGTTTAGGACCAATTAAGGATATTTATTCTTCATTATTCCCTTTTAATCATTTCAAACTTATTTTCCCATAAACAATTAAGAAAATTTAAAAATACACACCTTCTAAGAGTTGATTTTGAGCTTTTCAATATGGATGAACTTGAAAGCCTTGTATATATGTGATTCTGGCCACCAAAGGTTTGAAAATGATTCATGAGGTATCTCTCTATATATTCTTTCCAATGCCATAATTCCTACTGAGAGATTGTATACCTGAGGATAAATTTATGTCAAATCTCCCACGGCGACTCGATTATGGACTCATTCAATCGAGCGAACATGTATGGGATTGAACATGTCACTTTTTCTAACTTTAGACTTGAAACTCATATAAAAAAAAGTATATTCCATGTGATTTCATTTACTATATATGGAATTTAAATCTGATGCTTGAAGAGAAATTTATCATGATTTTCCTCAGGACACACGATTGACACTAAATTCTGGAGCATATAGAAACCCTAATTTACTTGGACCATATCTCCAAAACTATAGAAAATGGTAGGTCCCTATATTAATATTATAGTCCCTTATTGTTGTTAGTGTAACCCCCTTATTGTTATTGTTGTACCCCTGAAACCCCAATATTGTTATTATTGTGCCCTTACATTATTATTGTTAGGTTGGCTAGGATTATATTGTGATCCCATGGACTCCTATATATAGAAGGAGGTTTTGGTCATTTGTATCATCCAAGAATTGTTCATTTACGTAATGTAAAGGAGTTTTCCCCCTCAAAGTGGCTTATTTATAAGGCATTCATCTCTCTTTTCTTCTATTTCTGGAGCTGGTTTCATAACATTTGATATCAGAGCTTTGGATTCTAGGGTTTTGCTGCTCCAAACAAGTCATCGTGGAATTTTTGTTATAAATTTTTTCTACAAATGTTTAGAAGCATAAATGTTTATAGAGAAAATCCGAAATCTAGAGGAACAACATGTAAAAAGTTTAGATCTTGGTTCATAATATGTTTAGATATATCATCTGTGGAAGTTAGAGATTGTTCAGGCTCCCGAATTTCATCTCAAAGAGGTGACCGTGGGAAAATCGTCATAACTCTCTCTCTGAGCGTCAAATTAGAATTATGTAAAAATTGGCCACAAGTACTTGGATTGTAGATTCCTATGTATCAATTTCAGAGCCAAACGAGGAAACAATGACATGTGGCACGTCATACAAGTTCGCTCTACTAAAACAGTCCATAATTAGGTCATTGTAGGCGATTGGGCATAACGTTACCCTTAAGAGTCCAAATCAGGTTAGACCTATGGCATTAAAAAGAAGACTTAGAGGGCTACTACAGGGCCAAATTTCAAATATTGAAGATCCGAAATGACAGAGATAATTCAATTTCAATATCGAGCTCCTCAAAATCAAGAAAAAGGTGTGTATTTTTTTTCGAATTACATCAGTCTTGTGTGAAAAAATAGTTTGAAGTGATTATAAGGGCATACTAAAGCATAGATATGAGTATTGGGTTCTAAAATGCCACCTAAAAATAATTCAACACCCGTTAAGCCTTGATAAGTCTCTACTATGACTCATGCAGAGGAAGAAGCGCACCATGACATATCAAAATTACAAGAGCAAGTGCATCAAATTTTTCTCTCGTAAAAAATGAAATGAAAGTTTTGAACAAAGGCGTGGAAGTTAAGATGGATGGTTTGAAGAAGGGCATGGAATCTAATATGGATAGTTTGAAGAAAGGCATGGAAGCTAAGATGGATGAAATGGAAGAAAAAATGAAAGACAACGTGGAAAATATGAAGAATGATCTAAAATCAGACATGGAAGGTTTGACAAATTTAATACAAGAAATGTTTCCTAATGGTGAAAAGATAGTAGAGGAAACTCATGATGAGAAAAAAATAAATTTTAATCATGATTTCATAAAATCTAATGTAGGATGGAAGAAACAACATATTCCAAAGATGGATATGAGGAAGTTTGATGGCAAGGATCCCGTAACATGGATACTACAAATGGAGCAATATTTTTATCTCAATAATGTGCAAAACGCACAAAATATATGCATTGCAACTTTACATTTAGAAAAAATTACATTTGTATTGTATCGATGGCTTTTCTCCCATAAAAAAATTGTCACTTGGTCAATTTTTACGGAGGAAATGATATCACATTATGAGGATACAAAGAGAAACACCTTCTTTAGCCAATTGATAAATCTCAAACAAAAGGGTTCAGTGGGGGAGCATATTGAGGACTTCCAAAATTTGAATATAAGGGTAACTGATATTCCAGAAGAACATAGGATTGATGTCTTCATAGGGACTTTCAAGGATAACATCCAACATGAAGTTTGTGTTTGGGAACCTGATTCATTGGTGAAGGCATTCAGGTTGGCAAGAAAAATTGGATGCAAAATTATGGTGACAAGGAAGCCTACCACTCACATCTATAAATATGGAAGTGTTGCTACTCCTAGACTTCCACAACCTACAAGTTTGACACCACAGCAATTGGAAGAAAAAAGAGAAAAAGGGCTTTGCTACAGTTGTGATAGCAAATACACTAATGGACATAAGTGTGCTGAGAAGAAATTATTTTACATATATTGTGAAGAGGAGGAAGAAAATGAACAAGAAACTTCAAAAGAAGAGGATATACACCAAGAACCAACCCTAGAAGAAGAAGAAATCCATATCATGTAATGCATTGGCAGGAATTACCACTCCTCAAACTCTCAAGATAGAAGGACATATCAAGAAGAAAAAGGTAATAGTGTTGATTGATTTAGGTAGTACCCATAATTTTATCCATTGTAAGGCAGCCAAGGAATGGAATTGTTTCCTATACCCAACACCAGAATGTCAAGTGATGGATGCAAATGGAGGAACTATAAATTTCTCTAGAAAATGCCATAATATCAAGCTAACCATGGGGGAATATGTGTGGAATATTCCAATGCTTTTCATTCCAATGGGAGGTGCTGATGTTGTACTATGAGTACAATGGTTACAATCATTGGGGGTGGTAGCTTTTAATTTTCAAGAACTTTTCTTGAAAATATTTTTCTTAAGGAAAGGAAATCAAATTATGAGATATCTTAGGGAAGCCAGGAAAGATAATAATCTCTAATGTCATGAAAAAGCTTCTGAAGAAAGAACAATGAGGAGTAATTTCATAATTATGCTCACTAGAAGTTCTAACATCAAAATCATATATTTCTCCACATCTCCAAAAAGTCTTGGAAAATCATTCCAAGGTGTTTGAAACTCCCAAAGAACTCCCACCTATTCCTGATCATGATTATGCTATTCATTTGATTCCAGGAATTTTTCCTCCAAACATCAGGCCTTAGAAATATCCTTATGTCCAAAAGAGCGAAATTTAACATATGATTGCAGATATGTTAGAGGTTGGTATAATTCAACCTAGTCAAAGTTCTTTCTCTGCTCCAGTAGTATTGGTGCATAAGAAGGATGGATCATGGCGCATGTGCTCGTATTATAGGGAGATCAATAAGCTCACTATTAAAGATAAATTTCCCATTCCCGTGATTGATGAATTATTGGATGAATTACATGGAGAAATTTATTTTACCAAGTTGAATATTCGTTCAAGATATCATCAAATTAGATACTTTGATTATTATTTTAGGACATACCCTCTTTTCATTTTTTTAATACGGGAAAACATTTGCAGAAATGCCAAGGTATGTACAATATTACAAGACTTAACATAGCCAATTGAAAATTATGATCCCTATTACTATAGGACCCTAACATTTAGGACAAAATAATTAATTATGCTACTGTGTTTATTTTAAAATATGGCTTGCAAAATTTAAATTTAATTAATAATACTTATTAGGTGTTGTTGGCATTGGTGTTGTGATGAGGTGTTTTGTTGGCATTGATTTCAATCTAGTACCATGGTTTTGGAGGACACATTGGTATTGGTTGGAATTGATGTCAACCTGGTTGTATGTTTCTATGCACATGGTTCATTGGTTGGAGACCTTAGCTTAATGTTTTCAGTTGTTAGTGCAAGTTTTTGGCTTGTGTATGCATTCCTTAGTAGGATGTAGAGCTGCTACACCTATTTGACAGTATTTGAGACTTTCAAGTCATGTCCATGGTTCTAGGTGTATGTATGTATGGTTTTCAACTTGTATAATCAGTTGAAGGGTTTGTCATTGATGGTTGTAGATTTTGGAACAATTGTGCTGAATTTTGATGGTTTGAGTGATGAAGCAGCTAATGGATAAAATACATGTCAACCTAGTTTCACTTGTGATGATTATGGAATTGTTACGTTGGATTGTTGGAGTGTTTCAGAGGCTACAATGGCTTCCTAGTGGATATCAAGAATTGGAGAAAGTATAGTGAAATTATGAAGAAATATAATTATGTTTTAGGCCATGTTCAACCCCGGTCACATGGAAGAAAGGTCATGAGAGCAACTGGAACTCTTCGGTCGCTAGCAGAGAAGTTAATCGGATCGAATAAGGCTTACGATTTGAATCTTTACAGTGTTGAGAGAGTGACTGAAGAGATTCATCCCCATTCGTTGTCTTGCAGTTACTGTGTGAGTAACCCGACCCAAGATTGTCTAGTGTTGTTTGTGTGACCGACGAAAAGCATAGAAATTCCTTTGCATTCCTCACTCTCATCGATTATTTATTTGCTTTTCTAGATTGTATTTTTCGGGACTCACGATGTAAAGGTTGGAAAATTTTTATCGTGCTTCTATAATTTGGTTAAAAGAGAATATTCACTAGTAAATGAACTTAGTGAATTAATTGAGTCAAGAAGAATTGAACTGAGCCACTTCCAACATATGAAGAAAGCTCCACTACAAAATTGGAATTAATTGTTCATAATATTACAAATAGATGGAGATCATGATTCTATTTTGTTGGTTCATTTTGAGAAGAAATGTGATAGTAGTGAGCGCTTGGAGAGTGTGTGTAAGTGAAGATTTGTGGGTGCATACTCTGTAGGAATTTATGAAAAATATCTTCAACAAATCATAGTAGTAGAAGATGGAAGCATAATTATGTTTTTGAAAATATATTATGTAGTAGTATGGTAAAAGAGTAGGAAGGATTGTTGATAATTTCCTTCATGCTTTTTTATCATGTTTTTATCAAATTATATTTGTTGCAAGTATTGTTGTTGGGTTGTTGCGGTGTTTGAGTGACTGAGTTATGAATTTTTGTTTTGGGAGATATTATGATATTTTTGAGCCTATATTTCTAGAGTTTGTTGTGTTGTTCTAATTGAGTGGTTCAAATTGACTCTATTTTGAAATATTGTGAAAGGAGGGTCACATAGAAGAGTGGATTAGGGGCTCCGACAAACTCAGTACAAAGAACCTATTTCTTAACGATTCCAATCGGAGCTGGGAAAGTCTTGTTGATCAGATAAATGTTTGTAGAGTCGTGAGATGAGGATAATATTTCATTTTTATAGTATCCATTTTATATATTCTATATAATTTAATTTCTTTATGAATAATAAAATTAATTGAGCAACGCAACAACAAAAAGCGTGGATTTTTACCGAGGAGGAGGGTTTTCCACCATAAAAATCTTGTGTATTCTTGTGCATGATTATTTGGTTATTTCACATGGATCTCATATGTTCATGATATGATTTAATCAAGTAATGGGTTAATTAATATTGTGTTTCTATAATTTAAAAATAAATTAAAAGTTAATATACATTCTCACTATTGATTCACCCCCCACCACCCACCCCCTTAGTATTGAATACATTTCCAACAAATTGTATGAGAGTGGTGTTCCCTTGGGGAAGCTTGATTTCTTGAGAGAATATCATGGGATTATGGAGAAGAATAATAAGAATCAAACCCAAAAAAATAATATTTGGAAACAATCCAAGAATTCTACAAAACTTGGAGAACCTATTCTTCTGGTAAAAGGTACGGAAAACAACATTTTCAGTCATGGACATTTTCCTTGCCATTATAGTATTCATTATTTTGGGGCTATTGAAGAAGTTAATGATAAAAAAATTTAATCTTATTCCTCAATAAGTGAGGAAGGTGTATTTCTATTGCAGGAATCAAAAGGTGAAGATATTAAAATAATAATGACCCTCGAAGCCAAAAATAAAATTCAAGAAAGATTGATAAAAAAACATAAGATGGAGAATAAAGATCTAAAGAAAATTATTTAGATTCTTGATGTGAAAGAACATGATTTCAAATAAGAGATTTCTAAATTTAAAAATCAGTTGGAGAAAGCAAAAATATTTGAATAGGATATTGGTAGCCAACTCAAGAATCAAATCATTCATTGTAAGAAACTTGAATCAAAATTGGAAAAGATAATCAAGAAGACAAATGAGGTTGTAAATGAAGATCTAAAAGAAAAAATTTCAAGCAACAATAAAGTAAATCGCCAATAAAATTGAGTTCCAAGCCAAGAGCCAAAAAATGTGCTGAGGAAAGATATGAGAAATCATTAGTTTTTTAGCTGTCAAAGTTTTGTCCACATTTTAGCCAATTGCTGGAACAAAAATATTGAGAATGTCAAGAAAATAAGCAACCAAATAAGGAGGATCCTCAAATATCAGTCCCATCAATTTTCAGGTATAAAAATTATTTTATGAGTATTGTTTCTTATGAAATGATTTTGGTCACAAAGGTGTTGACTGTAGGACCTATGGAGAAAGGAGTAGAAAACATATCAGCAATAGATCTAAACATTTTCCCACATTTTTTGGGAATATTAGATGTAATATTTGTGATAATGTGGGCCATAAGGCCAAGGATTGCAATATTCCTATGTGTCTCATGCAATCAAATCAAAGGAAGAATGCCATGCGAAGACATTCAAGCAAGTAGCCAAATATGAATATATGTGCCAAAGATAAACCTCACAATATATGGAGACGAAAGGAGCAACAAATCACTCCCACTAAGAACTAAGGCCTACATGGTATCAGGGGGAGCATATGGTAGCATTATTGATTGCGTGCAAATCATTAAAATTGTTTCCATATTGGAAATTTTAAATGAGAATTATGTTGCAGATGATTGTTATGATTTTGTAGCATAGACAATTTTTTGTTGTGGGATATTATTTAGAGATGACACATGTCCAGGAGGAGTATCTCACATTCGTTAATTTTATAGTGATGTATTGATGGCATAATGGTCAATGACATTGTTTGGAGGAAATTTCTATGTTTCTCATGATTATATATTTATATAACGTTAGCCATTGTAGGAGCTATTAGAGGTTGAGGATAATTATTTTCAGTTGATATGACTTTATGATTCTCCATAAGTCTTGTATCAATTGCATGCAGTTGATTATTTTCAAATTGATGATTGTCTTGAGAATTCGTGCAAAATTTCTCTTATATGAACATGTTGTGTATGATATTTGTGAGAGAGATCAAAACACATTAGTTCTAGTGATTAGGATACCATAGTACAATTGCAGATGAGATAAATTTTGATTCAAATATGTTTCTGGTATTTTTTCTCCATATGCATGCCTTGCGATTCTCTATAGTTGTTGGTTATTATTATTATTGATCCATTATTCATGTGATCTCTCATGTTCATTGTCACCATTGAGGAGATTGGTGGTTACTTGGCCTATGTTATATTTAGTAGATATTATTATCGTCTAGTATTAGTCAATGTTGAAGATTATTAGTTGCTAATTGTTGGAATTATGCATTTATGGCTTGGTGGTTACTAGTGACATGATATGATGGTATTTGTTGGAGAATTGTTTGATCAATTTTATTGTTTTGTGGATGCATGGTTTGTTTCCATATTAATTTGAGGCTTATCTTAAGATGTGAGATTTGTTTGTTTGTTTCCTGCTACTTCAAGTGGATGATTGCTGCTACATATGGTGCACATATTTTGACATGCTTATTGCTAATATCATGTGCATGATGAGTGATGATGGCCATATGTTGTTGTTGTAAGTTCATGAGTTGTATCTACATTGCTACTGCATATTGGAGTTTTGTTCTGCGAAATTGATGTCATGATTATATGTTATAACTATTGAAATGACACGTGAAGGGGGATTTTGATTTAATTTTCCCTTAACTAAATTGGAAGAGAAATTGTAATTTCATCTCATGGCAGCTTGTATTAGTTAACTAATTCAGAACGACTGAGTTAGCTTATGAAATTCAAGTTGAGGCTGAGAGAGGAGGAATTTAGAGTTCTCCCATGATTCAAGGGGGTCCAGTTACAGTTATTTTTAAGTTGTAATTTAACTCAATTAATTGAGTCAAAATTAGTTTAACTAGTTCTAACTGAGTGATGAGCTAGTGAGAGGTCTAGTGAATTAAATATGATTAATTCACAAGTAGTGATCAATCGGTACTGATAATTCACTATAAAGAGTTGTTTTAGTACATTACATGATCAGATTGAATCTCATGGTTATATTTTCTACATGGTATCAGAGTGTTAGGAATCACAATAAAATGATAAGAACAAAGTTTTCTTTGATCAAGTTCGAATTTGAAGATTTATTCTTCGGGATCCAGCATCATATCAAGATGTCTTTTAATGGCTTGATATTCTAATATGCACTCGAGGGAAATTCAAATTAAATTACATGGAAGGACATGATGGAGGCAGTGCTTGAGGACAATATACTCGAGGCTTTCATACATACGGATGTCTTGCAGCCCGCAACAACAAATGCTCAACTTCTTAATTAATGGAAGAAGAATGTAGCAAAGATGAAAAGGATCTTGTTATAGGGAGTTTGAGATCATATTGTATCAAGTCTACATGGGAAGGGGACTCCATATGCTATGTGGAAGGCCTCAAAATATCTATATCAGGATAGAAGCTACCACATGGAGCTAGCACTGAAAGACAAGTTCAGGAAGATCGAAATAGAGAAGGGTGACACAATCCAAAAATACTTGACGAATTTCACTCAATGTTGATATGTGATTTGAATGGTTGGGATAACTATTGCCTTGGATGATTTGGTGAGCCCTTCCCAAGAGCCGGTACAGGTAATAGGACTCTATGAATGGGAGGGAGAAACTATCATATTAGGAGCAACTATGGTTTGATCTATCACAAGAAGAAATTCGGGGAAGTACCAAAGATGGATC
The DNA here is from genome assembly GCA_034641835.2 of Pinus albicaulis. Taxonomy (NCBI): domain Eukaryota; kingdom Viridiplantae; phylum Streptophyta; class Pinopsida; order Pinales; family Pinaceae; genus Pinus; species Pinus albicaulis. Next base: position 1,340,835,083 of record CM076584.1, on the reverse strand, counting down.
CTCATCAAAGAATGATGATGAGGAGAACTATGCCTTGGCTTGAAAGGAAAAAAAAAGAAAAATGAAAGGAATTCCATTCCAAATATGAGTCCAGCAAGGCAGGACATAAGTGATACTTATCAAAGTTAAAATGTTTCAACTATCATGACCCTGGACACTTTGCCACAAATTGTCCACAAAAGAAGAACAACAAGAAGGACTCAAGATGAGCAGCAGGTGAAGAATTGGCTTATAGTGCGAGTTGGAATTCACTCTCATCACATGCATGGTTTCATTGATGATGGGTTCCATGTGGTACTTGGGTAGTGGATCTTCATTCCATATGACTGGAAACAAATAATTCTTCAATAGCGTGGAGTAGAAGTATCTCCAGATGCACATAAAGATGGGTGATGACGGGAGGTATAACACTACTGGTGTAGGTACAGTTACCTTTCAGAGGGATTCAGGTAATCCAATCACATTAAAAGATGTCATGTATGTTCCTGGTTTAAAGAGGAATTTATTTTATCTTGCTATGTTGGAATATTGTTGGTATGATGTGGTCTTTAGTGAAGGAAAGGCGTTCCTTCGTCACAAAGGCACGCGAAAGGTGAAAAAGATTGGGGTTCAAGTAAAAAAATCTATAAAATGGATGTAGAGTACTACACAACACTGATTAGTACAACAGAGAATTTGGAGATTCAAGACATCGTTGAGTTATGACAGAGGAGGTTGGGTCATCTACAACACGACGCTTTGAGGATCATGCAGTAGATTTCTACAGGACTTCCAAAGGGTGCACTTGCAAAAAGAGATATATGTAAAGGGTGTACATTGGGGAAGTATACCAAAGCCACCATTCATGATAAGAAAATTTGAGGCAAGGAGATCCTTGAGATATTTCACTCAGACGTGTGTGGATTTTCTAGACTACTTCCACAAAAATGAACATGTATTATGTGATTTTTGTTGATGAAATTTCAAGAAAGTGTTCGATTTTCTTCATGCAAAAGAAATATCAGACTTTCTCCAAGTTTGTGAGTTCAAGGCACTTGTCGAGAAAGATACAGGGAATAATATGAAGGCTCTGAGGAGAGAAAATGGTGGATAATACATCTCTAATGAATTCAAGAACTTTTGTGCCTCAGAAGGAATTCAAAGAGAATTGATTGCACCTCATAACCCACAGCAGAATGGGGTTGTAGAAAGAAATAAAAAACTATTGTGGGAGTAGAACGAGCTATCTTGCATGGTTAGGGCCTACCATTGCATCTGTGAGAGGAAGCATGCAATACAACAGTATTTGTGTAGAATGTTGTGAAACTAGCTCCAAAAAGAGAAGAAAAGAGATATCAACGCCTTAGAAATAAGCCACTTTGAGGGGTCAAGCTACAATACATTACATGAATGAACAATTCTTGGATGATATAAATTACAAAACCTCCTTTCTATACATAGGAGTCCATGGAGCCACAATGTAATCCTAGTAGGGCCACAATGTAATCCTAGCCGACCTAACAATAATAATGTAAGGGCACAATAATAACAATATGGGGGTTACATGAGTACAACAATAACAATAATGGGGGCTAAAATAACATAATAAAGGACTACACTATTAATATAGGGACTTAACATCTCTAATGAATTCAAGAAATTTTGTGCCTCAGAAGGAATTCGAAGAGAATTGATTGCACCTCATAACCCACAACAGAATGGGGTTGCAGAAAGAAAGAAAAAACTATTGTGGGAGTAGAGCGAGCTATCTTGCATGTTCAGGGCCTACCATTGCATCTGTGAGTGGAAGCATGCAATACAACAATATTTGTGTTGAACATAAGTGCTCATTGGATACTTGGGAAGAGTACACCATAAAATTCATTTTCAGGTAAGAGACGAGATGTGTCATATTTTGAATTTTTTGGTTCATCTGTGTATTTCAATGTAACCAAAGATGTCAGAAAGAATCTAGAGTCAATATCAGAAGTTAGGATATTTGTGGGGTACACTGATACACCATTCACAACTATCAAGTGTACTTGCCAACACACAGGATGATAGTGGTTATAATAGATGTGAAATTCGATAAAGAGAAATCCATGTCATTTTCTCTTGAGAGTGAGCTCGAGTTGCATGCAGTTGAGGACCTCTTGGCTCCAGAATATGAAGCTCATGATGTGGAACGACCACAAGAAGAGGAACAAAGAGTGGTAGAAACCACTCATGCAGAGCCATCTACCATATATGGAAGGACAAAGAGGCTTACACATTATTGCTGGATGCGAGAGATAATGTGGGAGCACCAACATCACATCGCTCACAAATAAGGTCATAAAAGTGGTACACTAGATACATGGCTCTTATGAGCAAAGGTATTGAGATAGAAAAGTCCTGTTTTTAGGAAGCAGTGCAAAAACCAGTGTGGGTTGATGCCATGGTTGAGGAGTATGACACCATTATCAGAAAAAATGCATGGGAAGTTGTCCTGAGACCAGTGGGGTAGTCAATTATAGGATCTAGGTGGGTCTACAAGGTGGAGAAGGCAGCATATGGGAGTGTGGAGAATCATAAGGCTAGATTTGTGGCTAGAGGGTTCTCTCAAGTGGAGGGGATTGAATATGATGATACTTTTGCACCCGTCTCAAGGTACTCATCTATTGGATCCATCATTTCACTCTCAGCACAGATGGGATGGAAGAGATATCAGATGGATGTAAATATAGCCTTTCTCAATGCAGTTATTGTGGAAGAAGTGTACATTGAGCATCTGGAAGGTTTTGAGAACTTAGAAAGGAAGTCATATGTGTGCAGACTAAAGATAGCACTTTATGGGTTGAAGCAAGCACCTCGTGCTTGGTACACCAGGATTGACAACTATTTCACCGGGTTAGGCTTCACCAAGAGTGAAGTATATGTGAACATGTATCATATTTTGGTTGATGGTAATCTTTTGATTATTTTAATTTATGTCGATGATCTGATACTGACAAGTGATGAGTAGCTCATAAAGTGTTGCAAATAGGAACTTGCAAAATAGTTTGCCATCAAATACATGGGGCTCTTGCACTATTTCCTTGAATTGGAAATATGGCAAAGAGATGGGGATTTATTTGTATCTCAAGGAAAGTGCAGCAAGGATATTCTAAGGAAGTTCCACATGGAGGGCAACAAACCCATGGAGACTCCTCTAGCAGGAAACCCGAGGAAGGAGGATGCTACTTCAGGCTAAGTAGTGGATGATATTGTTTACATGCATCTTGTGGGTTCACTCATGTATTTAGTGAACACATGACCTGACATATGCTATGCAGTGAAATAGATTATCCAAGCTATCATTAATCCTACCAAGCTCTTTTGGAAGGCAGGGAGGCAAGTGTTGAGATATCTCAGGGGCACTATAGAGTATGTATTCTGGTATATATGGACATAGGGAGTGAAGCTTCAAGGATTCACTGATGCAGATTAGGTAGGGAGTCCATCTGACATGAAGAGCATGTTAGGAGGCATATTTGACATAGGATCAGCAACAGATTCTTGGTACAATAGAAAAAAAATATTAGTTTCACTCGCTTCAACAAACGAAGATTACATGGCGGCCAATCAGGTAGCATGCAAGGCAATCTAGATGAGGAAGATACTTGTTGGCTTGTTTGGTCGTCAAATAGATCTGATGGTGATACATTGTGATAACCATAGTTGCATCAAAATATCGGTTAATCAAGTATTCCATGACGTATCCAAGCATTTTAATATCTAGTATCACCATCTCAAAGATTTTGTTGAGAGGTGGATTATGTCATTAGAGTACATTCCCATAGAGGAGGAGGATGCAGGAATGTTGATGAAGGCGTTGGCAAGAAGAAAGTTCAAATTCCACAGAGGTAGGATCGTGGTATCAGATAATCCCTTTCTTGTTGAGAGGGAGTGTTGAACTGGCACCCCAAGGGGGCTTCTGATTTAATTTTCCCTTAATTAAATTGGAAGAGAAATTTTAATTTCATCTCATGATAGCTTGTATTAGTTAACTAAGTCAGAATGACTGAGTTAGCTTAGGAAATTCGAGTTGAGGGTCATAGATGGGGAATGTAGAGTTCTCCCATGATTTAGGGGGTCCAGTTAGAGTTATTTGTGAGTTTTAATTCGTTAATTCAATTAATTGAGTTAAAATCAATTTAACTAGTTCTAACTGAGCGATGATCTAGTGAGAGGTCTCGTGAATTAAATCTGATTTAATTCACAAATAGTTATCAATAAGTTAACTGGTATTTCTCTATAAATATTTTTTGCATTTCAGTTCTAAGGAGGACACAGTTGAGGAATATTTTAAAGGATGATAACTATCAGTTGTATAATTAGAAAATTATACAGGTCAGTTATAGAGTCATCTGGAGGCCAAGGATGAATTGAACAATGAATTAGAAGGAATTTATGATTTAATAGGGTGACAATTCCTCCAAGAATGTGTGAGAAAGGCAAGATGAGAAGAGGCTAATAATTGGATAAGTAATTGATTTATTTTTCCTAGATCAGAGTGAGACAGTCGGCAGAGTGCACGAATTTCTTTGAGAGAGAAAAGCATTGTATTGTTTCATGGTATTGACTTTATAAAATATACATGTAGCGGGGTTTTAAGAAGTGTGCTTTCCCTAGATACATATTGTTTTTTTTATTGATTTTATCTTTCTCTTACTTGTTATGTGATTGTGCGAACATGTTTTGTTTCCACAAATTGTAGAAGGATTCAGTATTTTTTTTTAGTACATTACAAGATCAGATTGAATCCCGTGGTTATATTTTCTACAATTACTTCTTATTCTTGCATATTTCATGATAATCAGTTATTGTTGCTAGATGATGGTTCCTTGATATATATTAATCTATCTTATGCACTTGGATAGTTGTATGCATGATGAGATTTATATATTGTTTATCATTCATCATGTTAATTGGCCAAATGTTTGTAGTGCTGGTCACAGAGCACATTTGAGTATGTCTTGGGGAGCTGCATAAGATTTGGTCATGTATAACCACATACTTCATATTGTGCTTTATCAGTTTCAGTCATGTATCTTGTCTATGAAGCCATGTAATAAAGTCTTCATGTCACTGATTTTATCATGTTGTCATGAGTTGGATCGGAAGGTTATGACTCCAGACAAGTTGGTGTTGTCATGAGTTGTTGCAGCCATCTTTGGGCTATTGCATATCTTGTCATAGTATTTTTATAGCCTTGTATCTTATTATAGATCCATGTACTCCATTATATTGTGTATATTTGGTCATGGTCATGTTAGAGATAGAGTCTTGATGTCTAGTGGTCATTGAATAGGGAGTCCATTCAAATGGGTAGATGGGTGTTGTGCAAATAATATTGTATAGTCAGTCTCTTTTTCCTTGAGGTGTAGCCTTCAACTAGAAGGAATTGGTTATGGGATAATGATTCTCCGAGGAAAATATCTAGTATTATGTTTCTGATCAGATATGGTTCGGTGTTTCTATTATCTACACTATGTTATGGACGTATTGCAGACTTCCTTTATGATGGTGATAAGTTGTTTTGTTATTGTTGCTAGTGATGTTAATGGAGAGATGATGCTCATGTTGTCATTGCCTTGGTTGAGATTGAAGATGATGTAGATGGTGTCCCTTAGTTGAGTGATGTTGTTTCCATTGCTGCTTATGATGTGTTGCTACTCATATCACATTGTTGTTGTTGATGATTATGTTATGCTACTATTGGAAAGAGTGTTTTTTCTCATGGTATTTTATTCTTCATTCTCATGATTTTGTTGAGATTGAGTGTTTTTGTTGTTGCTTGAGAGTGGTGATCATGCCTTTGTTGGTTATTTTTATTGTTTCTTCTTATGATAGGTTATTGTTGTTGATTCATGAGAGAGAGAGAGAGAGCAATTATTGATATTGTTTGATGTCATGCTTCCATGAGGAGTGGTGTTTTATGTTGATGTATATGATGTGATTTTATGTTTTATGGTCATGGTATGCGACTACCCACACTATGTGGACGATTATGGTTGTTACTGCTTGTTGAAGACACAACTACTATCCAAGGGGAGTAGTGTCTATTTCATCTATGATTATTTGGATGAGGTCAACCTTTTGCCATTGATGTCGAAGGGGGAGTGAAAAATTTTGATTTGGTTGACCCAGTTGGGGTTGAAATTATTTCCAAAGGGGAAGATTGTTGACATTGATGTTTTGATGAGTTTTTTGGTGGGAATTGATGTCAACATAGTAGCATGGTGCTGAGGATGCAATGGTGTTGGTTGGAATTTATGTCAACTTGGTTGTATGTTTCTATGCACATCGTTCATTGGTTGCAGACTTGATCTTGATGGTTACAGTTGTTAGTGCAAGTTGTTGGCTTGTGTATGGATGCCTTAACAAGATTTGGAGCTTTTACACCTAATTAACAGTATTGGAGACTGTCAATTCATTTCCATGGTACTAGGTGTGTGCATGGATGGGTTTTAGCTTATATGATTAATTTTAGGGTTTTTCATTTATGGCTGCAGATGTTGGAAATTGGAATAGTTGTGGCGAAGTTTGACGGTTTGAGTGATGAAGAAGTTGATGGATGGCATACACGTCAACCTAGTTTGACTTTTTATGATGATGTAATTGTTATAGTGAATGTTGGAGTGTTTTAGAGGCTAAAATGGCTTATTGATGATGATAAAGTAGTGGATAAATTTTGGTGCAAGTCTGAAGGAAGATACTTATGTTTCAGGCCATGTTCATCCCCGGTCACATGGAAGGAAGTTCATGAGAGAAACTGGAACTCTTTAGTCACTGACAGAGAAGCATATAGGATGTAGTAAGGCTTTCCAATCGAATCCTTACATTTTTTAGAGAGCAACTGAAGATAATCAACCCTAGTCACATGGATGAAGAGTTGTGGGAGTGTAATATTCCCAAATGGGACAAGAAGGAATAGAGTGCATAAAACTAGAAATATGTAGAAATATAAATAGATCAAAGCATGAGACAATAGTAGATCCATTCCATTATGCATATAACAGCAAAATAGGTACAAGATCTTGAGGAAAATATCACTCAAGTTGGGCAAACAAGCCTCCCATGAAAGCATGCACATAGATCTAAAATGTTGTTAATACATGAAATACAGGAATGCAGAAAAAAGTGTTGTCTGAGAGAGAAAAGTAGCTGAAATATATAAAAACATATTTTTGTTGATATAATTCTCCAAATATGCTAAGGCTTGAGATCCATGCTCCAAAACAGATTTCCAGGACAACCCAAGAAAGGTTTCCGGAAATACACACTATACAAAATATAGCAGATTTGGCCCTACGACTGAATAATCTCTACAACTGAATCACTGATGAGAGATGGATAGTCTGATATACAATATGGCTGATCCTCCTCCAACATATCTCGTAAATGAAGGCTTCATCCCCACAAAGGAAACCCAAACACTCCAAATAGGGCAACAAACCCACTGTTGCAGCTGCTCCCCAAAATAACGCAGTCCTTGAGCGAAACTATGCTGTAACTAATGACTGCTACTTGGCCTGGTGCCAAAATATGTAATGAAGCCCTGAGAACTTCCTCGCAAGCTTCTGGATGAAAGTATGATCCCTCCAATGGAAAACTAGCTTGGAAATTGAAGATCTCTCTCCTCCACTGCTACACCCCTACAACACAACCTAACTCTAAACAGAACTATGTTGTACATGAGACTGAATATTGGCCAAATGCATGAATGTGGAAGTATAGTGAAAAATATTCTAAGAGGCCTCTCAAGGAAAGAGGTGGGATTCCTGATCAGGAACACCCTGTGCTAAACAACACTACAATCTTAGCTAAACAGATGAAGAAAGCTATATGTCTAACCAGACCATATATAAAAAATAAACATATCTCAATATAATCAATATGGCTGCCATCCTCTTCCTCTTATAATATATGAGCTTCCAAACCCTAATCTCCATCTATTAATGACACTACTTCCATGCAATGTGTCTCCACCTAAAACTATGTTGTCCCTCCATTAATGTCCACTCCTCCATGACAACGTTGTTGATTTGGTCAAAGTTGACCCATTCAAAGTGCTCCAACCCCTGTTCACACCTTAGGGTCCATTCTTGAACTAAAAATATGATCTACTTTCACATGAGAAGTGCTTGTATTCTTCATAAAGAGATTTATGGGTCTCCCTACCCACTTATTTACCTATCTAAGTGAAAAAAAAAACTTTAATACTCCAATTAGCTGCAAGCTAATTTAGGGATATTACATTCCTCCGCTCCAAAATGTTGCTTTTCCTCAAGAAACTGCAAGGATACTGCAAAATATCTAATGGATATGTCCTCTACCAAGAATACAAATTTGCCTTTGGTGGATAAACCAAATAGCTCTCATCATGAAAAAGTGGGAGATATATGGAAAGAGTTATATGTTGTCCATTGGCCTCCTCAAGGCATGAGAGATGGTAAATGTTGGGTGCCTCAATCCCAATAAGAAACTCCAATCTCCATGCTATCATCCAAAAAAAAAGAGCCATCCTTGGTAGCTCATGTTGTGTAACCAGCTCCAAAAAGAGAAGAAAAGAGATATCAACGCCTTAGAAATGAGCCACTTCGAGGGGGCAACCTCCAATACATTACATAAATGAACAAATCTTGGATGATACAATTTACAAAACCTCCTTTCTATATATAGGAGTCCATGGGGCCATAATGTAATCCTAGTGGGCCACAATGTAATCCTAGCCGACCTAACAATAATAATTTAAGGCACAATAATAACAAAATGGGGGTTACAAGGGTTCAATAATAACAATAAGGGGGTTACACTAACAATAATAAGGGACTATACTAGTGATATAGGGACCTAACATGCCCCTCTCCTTCAAAAAAGTATTGTCCTCAACGCTTGAGTAGCTCCGGGTGCTTCTGTATAAAATTCTCATCCTCCCATGTAGAATCTTCAGTGGGTAAGTTCTTCCACTTGATGAGATACTCTGAAATTGATCGATTCCGTAGCTGTCGAGTTCTTGTTTCCATGACCGCTTCAGGTTCCAATATGATTTTTCCTTCCTCATCAAGTTCTGGAAATATTGTTTGAGCTGGAATATTTTCACCTATAACCTTCTTTAAGCATGAAACATGGAAAACTGGATGTACTCGCGAAGAAGCAGGAAGCTCCAATTTGTATGCCATAGTGCCAATCTTTTGCAACACCTTGTAAGGACCATAGTATTTTGGTGATAATTTATTATCCTTCTTAGCTTGCTTGAGGGACATTTGTTTGTATGGTTGTAGCCGTAAAAATACCCAATCTCCTACATCAAAACTTCTCTCGCTGCGATGTTGATCTGCCTGTTGTTTGATTCGATTTTGTGCAAAATTCAGATTATCCTTTAAGAGTTGGAGAACTTCTTGCTGATGCTCGATGTGATCTTCCACTGCTTGAACCTTCGAATTTTCTCTTAAATATGATGTGATGGATGGTGGATTATATCCATAAAGTGCCATAAATGGGGTCATTTTTGCTGCAGTATGGAAGGAAGTGTTATACCACCATTTAGCAAGAGGTAACCACTTGACCCATTGTGTTTGTTTATCAGATACAAAACAACGAAGACATCCTTCCAAACATTTTTATATGATCTCAGTTTGACCATCAGATTGAGGATGATAAGATGAGCTATGAGCTAATTGAGTACCCAAACAAGAAAATAACTCCGTCCAAAAATTTCCAGTAAAAATGGGATCTCTGTCGCTCACAATAACCCTTGGGCTTCCATGTAGCTTTTGAATTCTATCCATAAATGTAGTAGAAGCTATACTTGCTTTAAATGGATGAGATAATGCACAAAAGTGTGCATACTTGGTAAGTCTATCAACTACCACCATGATGACACTCTTTCCTTCAGACTTAGGTAAACCTGTGATAAAATTCATTGAAATCTCCTCCCAACGTTGACTTGGAATGGATAAAGGTTGTAGAAGTCCCGGGGTCTTAATTGTTTCCACTTTATTCTGCTGGCAAACCAAACATTCCGCCACAAGCTTTTGAATATCAGATTTAAGGCCATCCCAAAAAAATTCTTTCTTCACCCTGTGGTAAGTTTTTAAAAATCCTGAGTGTCCTCCTAAAGGAGAAGTGTGCAATTCCAGAAGAATCTTTTGTTTTAGTTGGGAATTCTTGCAAAGATATAAGTGATCTTTGTACCATAAGGAATCATTTTTCCAACTAAATGTATCAGATGTACTAGGATCTTGCTGCAACTTTTGAATGAGTGTCCATATATCTTTGTCCTTCTTCCATTCATCTCTTGCTTCGGTTATCCAATCTGGTTGGATAATAGAAATGGCACAAAGCAATGCTTCCACCTCTTCATTCTTTCTTGAGAGTGCATCTGCAACAACATTAAGCTTTCCTTTTTGTATATTATTTCAAAGTCATAACCCAACATCTTTGTGACCCATTTTTGCTGCTCTTCTGAAGATAGTCTTTGTTCCAAAAAGTGTTTAAGACTATCATGATCAGTTTTTACCTTGAAGTGTCTTCCCATTAGGTAAGTTCTCCATTTCTTTAGTACATGCAGTATTGCTAACATTTCCTTCTCATAAATAGGTTTCTGTAAATACTTTCCTTTGATTGGATGACTTTCAAAAGCAATGGGTCTTCCTTCCTGCATTAAAACTGCACCAATTCCATTTCCTGAGGCATCACATTCCACAATGAATGTTTTTGTGAAGTCTGGCGTAGCTAAGACTGGTGCTAGGCACATTGCCTCTTTAAGATGTTCAAAGGCCTTAGTTGCTTCAGGAGTCCATGAACATGCATCTTTCTTCAATAATGTTGTTAGAGGTGCTGCTATTCTCCCATAATTCTTAACAAACTTGTGATAATACCCTGTTAACCTAAGAAATCCTCGCAACTGCTTTATGGTCGTGGGGACTTTCCATTCCTTAATGGCTTTAATTTTGTTAGGGTCTACTTTAACACCCTCGTGAGATATAATATGACCCAGATATTCCACCTCTTGTACTCCAAAGAAACATTTGGATGTTTTTGCATATAATTGTTTTTCCTGCAATAGTTTGAGCACCTTGTCAACATGCTCAACATGATCCCTCCAAGACCTGTTGTAGATTAGTATATCATCAAAAAATACTAGCACAAATTTTCTAAGGAAGGGTTTGAAAATGGAATTCATCAACCCTTGAAATGTAGAAGGTGCATTGGTAAGGCCAAAAGGCATGACCAAAAATTCATAATGACCCTCATGAGTTCGAAATGCTGTTTTGGAATATCTTCAGTCTTCATTCTAATTTGATGATATCCTGAACGAAGATCCAACTTGGTAAAATAAATTGCTCCATGTAATTCATCCAATAATTCATCAATCACAGGAATGGGAAATTTGTCTTCAATGGTGAGCTTATTGAGCTCCCTATAATCCGGACACATTCGCCATGATCCATCCTTCTTGTGTACCAATACTACAGGAGCAGAGAAAGAACTTTGACTAGGTTGAATTATACCCGCCTCTAACATTTCTGCAATCATACGTTCAATTTATCTCTTTTGGACGTAAGGATATCTATAAGGCCTGATGTTTGGAGGAACACTTCCTGGAATCAAATGAATAGCATGATCATGATCACGAATAGGTGGGAGTCCTTTGGGAGTTTCAAACACCTTGGAATGATTGTTCAAGACTTGTTGGAGATGCGAGAAACTGAATGGTTACAGAGTCGGAACTTAAATGAAACATAAATTTATTGCAATCCTTATAGACATTAACTGCTTTAGAAACTTGTCATGACATTGGTTGCTTTATTATCCTTCACATCTTCCAAAATGCCATGATGACTTTACTTTCATGCAGAAAAAATTTCAAAAGTTCTTGAAAATTAAAAGCTATCGTCCCCAAAGATTGTAACCATTGTACTCCTAGTACAACATCAGCACCTCCCATGGGAATGGAAAGCATTGGACTTGTCAACACATATTCCCCCATGGTTAGCTTGATATTATGGCATTTTCCCGAGCAATTTATAGTTCCTCCATTTGCAACCATCACTTGACATTCTGGTGCTGGGTATAGGAAACAATTTAATTCCTTGGCTACCTTACAATGAATAAAATTATGGGTGCTACCTGAATCAATCAACACTATTACCTTTTTATTCTTGATTTTTCCTTGTATCTTGAGAGTTTGAGGAGTGGTAATTCCTGCCAGTGCATTACACGATATGGTCGGATTCATTTCTTCCTCTTCTTGAGTTGGTTCCTGGTGTATATCCTCTTCTTGTTCATTTTCTTCTTCCTCTTCACAATCTATGTAAAATAGTTTCTTCTCAGCACACTTATGACCTTTAGTGTATTTTCTATTACAACTGTAGCAAAGCCCTTTTGCTCTTTTTTCTTCCAATTTTTGTGGTGTCAACCTTGTAGGTTGTGGAAATCTAGACGTAGCAACACTTCCTTCTTTATAGAATTGAGTGGTAGGCTTCCTTGTCGCCATTATTTTACATTCAACTTTTCTTGCCAACCTGAATGCCTTCTCCAATGAATCCGGTTCCAAAACATGAACTTCATGTTGGATGTTATCCTTTAAAGTGCCTATGAAGAGATCGATCCTGTGTTGCTCTGGAATATCAGTTACCCTTATATTCAATTTTTGGAAGTCCTCAATGTGCTGCCCCACTAAACCCTTTTGTTTGAGATTTATCAATTGGCTAAAGAAGGTGTTTCTCTTTGTATCCTCATAATGTGCTATCATTTCCTCAGTAAAAATTGACCAAGTGACAATTTTTTTACGGGAGAAAAGCCATCGATACCATACAAATGTATTTTGTTCTAAATGTAAAGTTGCAATGCATACCTTTTGTGTGTTTTTCACATCATGGAGATCAAAATATTGCTCCATCTGTAGTATCCATGTTACAGGATCCTTTCCATCAAACTTCCTCATATCCATTTTTGGAATATGGTGGTTCTTCCCTCCAACGGTAGAGTTTATGAAATCACGATTAACATTTATTTTGTTCTCATCATGAGTTTCCTCTACTATCTTTTCACCATTAGGAAACATTTCTTGTATCAACTTTCCCAAACCTTCGATGTCTACTTTTAGATCTTTCTTCATGTTTTCCATGTTGTCTTTCATTTTTTCATCGATCTTAGCTTCCATGTCATCCATATTAGCTTCCATGCCCACTTCCATGCCATCCATATTAGCTTCCACGCCTTTCTTCAAACCATCCATATTAGTTTCCATGCCCTTCTTCAAAACTTCCATTTCATTTTTTGTTGTTCTTTGTGAGAGTGAAATTTGTTGCACTTGCTCTTGTAATTTTGATATGTCATGTTGCCATTATTCGTCTTCATGAGTCATAGTAGAGCCTTATAAAGGCTTAATGGGTGTTGAATTCTTTTTAGGGGCCATTTTAGACTCCAATATTGATATCTATTCTACAATAGGCCCTTGCAATCAATTCAAATTGATTCTTCAAACAAGACTTATGCAATTCGGAAAAAAAAAAAATACACACCTTTTACTTGCTTTGAGGAGCTCGATATTGAAATTGTATTATCTCTGTGATTATGGATCTTCAATATCTGAAATTCAGCACTGAAGTAGCCCTCTGAATTCTCTTTCGAATGCCATAGGTCTGACCTGATTTGGATTCTCCAAAACAAAGTTGTGTCCAATCTCTCACAATGACCTAATTATGGACTGGTTCAGTAGAGCGAACTTGTACGACTTTCCACATGTCACTGTTTCATCCTTTGTCTCTGAAATTGATAGCCAGGAAACTAAAGTCTGTGTAATTTCTACCACTTTTTACGGCACTCCAATCCGATGCCCAGAGAGAGAGTTATTGAAATTTTCCCACGATCACCTCTTTGAGATGCAATTCAGGAGCCTGAAAAAGCACTACCTTCCACAGATCATATCTCCAAAAATATTGCGAACCAAGCTATGAAATTGTTTGACGAATTTCCTCAGGATTTCAGCTTCGCACCATATGAATTTCAGATTCTGAACCTTCGTCGAAAAAAAGTTATAGTGCAAATGCCACGATGACCTGTTTAGGAGCCTGAACAAATACCTAACTTCCACAGATCATATCTCCGAAAATATTGCTAACCAGGCTCTGAAATTTTTAGAAAATATTCCTCAATATTTCAGCTTCGCACCCTAAAAATTTCAGCTTCTGAAACTTCGTATAAAAAACGTTATAGCTCAAATTCCACGATGACCTATTTGGAGCAGCGAAACCCTAGAATCCAAAGCTCTGATACCAAATGTTGTGTAACTAGCTCCAAAAAGAGAAGAAAAGAGATATCAACGCCTTATAAATGAGCCAATTTGAGGGGGAAACCTCCAATACATTACATAAATGAACAATTCTTGGATGATACAATTTACAAAACCTCCTTTCTATATATAGGAGTCCATGGGGCCATAATGTAATCTTAGTGGGCCACAATGTAATCCTAGCCGACCTAACAATAATAATTTAAGGGCACAATAATAACAAAATGGGGGTTACAAGGGTTCAATAATAACAATAAGGGGGTTACACTAACAATAATAAGGGACTATACTAGTGATATAGGGACCTAACATCTCATAGGAACAATCACCAATCCCCTGCTTATGCAATGTATAGGGGTTGCATGGCTGAAAATGAGAGATAGAATTATTCAACTTACGTTGTCTCTCTCTCCATTTATAATAAATTTGGAGCAGTTGGTCTTGGACTATAATAATATAGTCCTCATGAAGCCAAAAGATACTTGGAATCTCAAGAACCCACTCCTTGGTTCTAGGAACATATCTTTCCCAATCTTCCCTACATATACTAGATAGAGTGTCAACACCATATGGGCTCCAAAAGAAACATGGACTAAGTGTCATATGACATACTGGATGGTGACAATAGTCCCTCAAGTGAGACCAGCGTTGTTTTTATTCTCACTATCTCCAAACATGATATGATAAGTGGCCATCCAACCACTTGCTTGATGCCATAAGCTTCTCAAGAGATTGAAAATAGTAGAGGGCATTAGGTGTTGGTTGAATATGAACCAAGAAAAACATGTCTTGCCCAAAGTCATCTATAAGGTGGTCACCCTCATCACTGAAAGTAGTCCCAAAAGGACCATGAAATCCAAAGAGAGGTTTTCTCTCTTGTGGAGAAATGTGCTGCAAATGCATGGTAAAGGAAAGCACATACATTGTTAGTCAATAAATAGGCATCAAAACACAATATTTACCACATATTGTAGACAAGTTGGTGAATAGGTCCATAGATGAACCTTCCCATTTTCCCATCAAAATGGGAAATGATTGTAACAACCTTGCAAGGTGGTTACTTTCCTCCTCATACATCAAACAAGCTACATATCTCCTGATATGTTGGTGCACATCTTCTTTGAGATCCTCCCAATAGAATCCCTCCATGATGGTGTGATAAGACTCAATGAAGTCTACATGTCCTGAAGAGAGTGCCTCATATGTTGCATGTAGAATCTCCTTCTTGAGCTTGGAGTCTTTAGTCAAGTAGATCTGATCATGGAAATAAATGACTCCATCAACCACTATATACCTCCCATCTATCACTTGCCCATCAAGTACCTTACATGTGAAGAGGTTCTTGGAATATTCCACCAATATTTGGGACTCTCAATATGGATCTAGGCTTCCCAACAATGACAATGCTATAGAAATATGAAATGAAGCACTTGTCTCATCATAACTCCGCTCTTTGACATGCTCAATGCCAAAGTCATAGGTTGGAGTACTGTTACCCCACTTTTGCTTCCTCCCTTGCAGTTGATCTTGCCCGAGACAAGATTGAGGTACATGGAAGTCAACCTTCTCTTGGAAGGTATTTCCCATCCAAAACTTCCATAGTTTTTCCAATGCATGTAAGAGTGTTAATAACCTCTTGTAATATTCAGAAATATGCCTCATGTGTGGAAGCATCATTTGTTGCCCAAGAATATGGAGTAGCACTTTGACCCCATGATTGTGTCATCACAGATTCGTGAATCATCATCTTCCAGTGAAAATAGCTGAGTGGGAGATGTCAATGTCCATATCAGAAAATTTCTCATCCCTCCTTTGAACCCACCAAATGTTTTCTGCATTGTGCTAGCTCCTTCCAAATCTCCTTCCTTAGCCAAATATATGAGAGAACTCTTTGTTTATCTCCAATCAGGGTGTATCCCTGGTGGAATGCCTCCATGTAATGAAACATCAAGGCTTAGAGTAGGTTGTATATGTGAGTGGACTGATTTTCCCCTATCCTCACTGCGCAAATCATCCTACCTCTTTTGCGCATCAACCTTCTAAAATAGGGAGGGGTGTGTGCTCCTAATCATATGATGTTGGTCCTCCTCCCTATCTTCTTCTTTCATCTTCAAGATCTCACAATCCATCAATAATGGCACATGTTCCTCATGGATTGTGCCCGGATCTCCACATGTGAGTTTATTTGGAACTCCTTGCAAGGGTACAAGAATTCCTCTCTTTGGAGAAATTTCTCCATATTCCCCTTCCCGAGGTACTAGATCTTCTCCTACTATGACAACATTGTTACCTCTTACCTTCTCTTCCCCTTCATCATGAAGGGAGTTTTCCTTATCATCATTAAAAGGCTCTATGTTTAGATCCTCTTTTTTAAAAGAGATCTCCATGTCTTCCTTTTGAGAAGAGAGCTCTTTCTGAAGTGGCGATCTTACCTCTAGCAAGGTATTCTGCAAGTTTTTAACCCCCTCAATAGTTTTCTGAAATGGAGTTGGGTTTATAGATCCTTCCAACTCATGAAAAGGTTTTGTTTGTTTAGGCTTAGCTAGCTCAACCAAGGAAGTTTCAGAATGTTTTTCATCAAATCTTTTTACTAACCCCCTAGTGAACCTTGCATAAGTAGAAATATTTGCATTATTTAATGAAGAAGATTCATAAAACCACTAGGCATAAACCTTACCTTCAAGATGCATCTCTGCTACTCTAATGGCTTCATCTTCTAAAAATTGGTGTTGTTGCAAATAGTTTTCTAGCTCCTTCACCCAAGCACTAGCTGAACATTTAGGTGACCCATCCAAAGTAGATAGAAAGAAACTACCCACGTCATGTTGCTTTCACCTCTTGCCTCTATTATGATTGCTAGGTCCTCTTTCCTCCTTGATCTTGAAAAACCCCTGGAATTTTAGATTATCTCTGAACCTCTAAGATTGAGATTCATACTCTTGAAGATAGTCACCAAGGGTCTCCTCCTTTGGCACATCTCCTTCCTCCATCTCTCTTTCTATGAACATAGGCATGCTAGAGCATTGTAGATCTGATGGTGTAGCTGAATTCTCACCCCCATAATTTGAAAATATGGAGCTTCCTTCATGTTCAAGCCCTCTTGGAGAATCGCTATATCTCTCCATCCTCATCTCTTTCATGTATTTGTTAATGCCCTACATAGTTTGAAGAAGAAGTTCTGAGAACTACTTCCCTCCTCATAATGGATTTCTCCCCTCATCTCTTCTATACATCTTATCATTTCTATGAGAAGCCTCCTTAGATGACATAATGGCTGAAGTACATAGGCTGAGCCAAGATTATGCTATGATACCACTGTAATATTCCCAAATAGGAAAAGCAGGAATAGAGTGCATAAAACTATAAATATGTAGAAATATAGATAGATCAAAGCATGAGACAACAGTAGATCCATTACATTATGAATATAACAACAAAATAGGTACAATATCTTGAGGAAAAGAGCACTCAAGTTGGGAAAACAAGCCTCCCATGAAAGCATACACCTAGATCTAAAATGTTGTTAATACATGAAATATAGGAATAAAAAAATTTGTGTTGTCTAAGAGAGAAAAGAAGTTGAAAGATATAAAAATATATTTTTGCTAATATAATGCTCCAAAAATGATAAGGCTAGAGATCCATGCTCCAAATCGGATTTCCAAGGAAACCCAGGAAAGGTTTCTGGAAATACACACTATACAAAATATAGCAGATTTTTCCCTATGGCTGAATAATCCCTGCAACTGAATCATTGATGGGATATGGCTGATATGATATACAAGATGTCTGATCCTCATCCAATAGATCTCCTAAATGAAGGGCTGATCCCCACACAGGAAATCCAAACACTCCAAATAGGGCAATAAACCCACTGCTTCAACTTCTCCCCAAAACAACATAGTCCTTGAGGGAAACTGCACTATAGCTAATGATGCTACTTGGCCTAGTGAAAAAATATCTAATTAAGCCCTAAGAACTTCCTCACCAGCTTCTTGATGAAAGGATGATCCCTCCAATGGAAAAATAGCTCAAATATTGGAGATCTCTCTCCTCCACTGCTACACCCCTGCAACACAACGCAACTCTAAACATAACCGTGTTGTACATGAGACTGAAGCTTGGAAAAATTCCTAAATGTGGAAGTATAGTGAAAACTCTTCCAAGAGGCCTCTCAAGGAAAGAGGTGGGATTCCCGATCAGGAACACCCTATGTTAAACAGCGCTGCAATCTTAGCTAAACAAGTGAAGAAAGCTATATGTCTAAACAGACCATATATCAAAAATAAACATATCTCAACATAATCAATATGGCTACCATCCTCTTCCTTTTATAAGATATGAGCTTCCAAACCCTAAGCCCCATCCATTAATGACACTACTTCCATGCAATGTGTCTCCATCTAAAACTGCGTTATCCCTCCATTAATGTCCACTCCTCCATGACAGTGTTGTTGATTTGGTCAAAGTTGCCCCAGTCAAAGTGGTCCAACCCTTATTCACACCTTAGGGTGATTTATTAAGCTTACAAGATGATCCACTTTCACATGAGAATTGGTTTTATTCTTCATAAAGAGATTTATGGGTCTCCCTACCCACTTATTCACCTATCTAAGTGACAAAACAAAAATTTAATACTCCAATTAGCTGCAAGATAATTTAGGAATATCATAGGGAGCGATAAAAAATCCCCAGTTGTTGGCTTGTATTTATTGTGCGAGCGACCAAAGGCGAGATTTTCCAATGTTGTCTGTGCAACTAAAGAAAAGCGCAGAAATTCCTCCACATTCCTCGTGTTCATTGATTATTTATTTTCTTTTCTGTATTTTATTGTTCAGGACTCGTGATGTAAAGGTAGAAAAAATGTTAGTGTGCTTCTAGAAGTTGGTTAAAAGAGAATATTCACTAGTAAATAAAGTCAGTGGATTGATTGAGTTAAGAAGCATTGAACTGTGCCACTTCCAGCATAATTAAAAAACTCCACAACAGAATTGGCATTAATTGTTCGGAACATTACAAATAGATTGAGATCATGAGTATATTTGGTTGGTTGAATTTGAGAAGAAAATGTGATAGTAGGGAGAGCTTGGAGAGTGTGTATAAGTGGAGATTTGTGGGTGCATAATGTGTAGGAATTTATATAGAATATCTTCAGCAGATCACAATAGTAGAAGATGGCAGAAAAATTATGTTTCTTCCAAGATCTTATGTAGTAGTATGGTAAAAGAGTAGGAAGGATTGTAGATAATTTCCTTCATGCTTGCTTATCATGTTTTTATGACATTATTTTTCCTGCATGTATTTTTATCGGGTTGTTGCAGTGTTTGAGTTAGTGATTATGATTTTTTTTTTGGGAGACATTATGATGATTTTGAGTCTATATTTCTAGAGGTTTCCATGTTGTTCTAGTCGAGTGATTCATATTAAATCTAGTTTGGAATATTGTGAAATGAGCGTCACATGGGAGAGTGGAGTGGGGCATCCGAAAACTCCGTTAAAAGAACATATTTATTCATGAATCCAATCGGAGTTGGGCAAGGCTTGTTAATCAGATATGATTTTGTAGAGTTATGAGTCCATTGGTGGTTGGCCAAGGCTTGTTGATCAGATAGATGTTTTTAAAGTCGTGATATGAGGATTAGAGTTCATTACTAATAGTGTCCATTTTATATATTCTATGTAATTGAATTTATTGACGAATAATAAAATTAATTGAGCAGTGGAACAACAACAAGGGTGGGATTTGACCCAAGAGGAGGGTTTTCCACCAAAAAATATTTTGTCTTCTTGTGCATGATTCTTTGGTTATTTCACATGGTTCTCATATGTTTATTATATTATTTAATCTATTAATGGGTTAATGAATATTGTGTTGCAGTAATTGAAAAATGAATTAAAAGTTAATATACATTCTCACTACATATTCACCTCCCCCCCCCAAGTAGTGAATACATTTCCAACAGGTGGATAGTAGAGGTCTAACCTCTATCGAATATCCTAACATATTATTGATACTAACATAAATTAAATGATGAGATTTATCTTAAAAGTAGGTATGTACTTTATACCCTTATAATTAAATTTATGAATTAAAAAATATCATATTAGTAATATATGGTATTTGGCCATAATATTGTAACAAACCCCTTTTACAGGTTAAGATTCTCCATAGTAAAGTAGGGATAAATTTCCATGATTAAAAATCTTGTTAAGTGTTTTATTAAATTTATATATCTTTAAATCATATATCAATTCTTTTTATAATTAATAATAATAGCAATACTAATTTAAAATAATGTTATAATTTAGTTAATTATTCTATTTTTCTTTTAATCTTGGTAATGTGAGATGTATCGTAAGTTAAATGTTTTGATGTCTATTGGAATTGTATCATACGGTAAGTGTATCATATTATATGTGATTTAAAGTTATATAGACATTTAAATGGTAGTCATTTAACACCATAAAAACACTTACATTATAATACAATGCCAAGAGAAATCAAAACTCTTACCCTATGATACATTTCACATTACCAATATTAAAATAATCATCAAAATTAACTAGATTATTACATGTTTTTAAATTATTATTTCTATTATTATTAATTATATAAAGAGTTAATATATGATTTAAAGATATATACATTTAAAAATTCATGAAGAAGATTGTTAACCATGAATATTTATCGCCACTTTACTATAAATATTCTTAATATGTAAATAGTTTTTGCTATGATAGAATGGGAAAATATTATTCTTATCAATACCAAGTGATCAAAAATCATAACTCACTTCATACGAAACTTGTTCATGTGAAATCTTTTAATTAACCAATTTAATTAAAAGGGGAAAAATGCATAACTATTTTGGAAATAAATCCCAACATTGGATTTATGTATACTATTATTAATATTCTATAATATTTGTGTAATTTAAATCACTATCATTTACCCAATAATTATTGATAATTAATGAAAGTTCTAGAAGCTATATTCCAAAATAAGCACACATATTCTAAAATATTTAGAGAAGGTTAAATCCATATCATCCATCTAATAATTATTAATTATTAAATTAAAAACCTTATTTCAAAATAAAAATACCTTTAAATAAAATTAGTGAGATTAACCCAAAAAACAACTTCTAGTACTTTATCTTTTCATAATCCCATAAGAATAAGAAGCTTTAGCATGTTTAAATAAAATTCCATAGATACTTATAAAATATTGGAGCTAAAATTAACATGGATTGTATAAGTACTCTCCAAAATGTTAGATGGCATTGTTACGAGCATCAACTCCTCCTCCCTTCCATTGGTACATTGGATGGAAGATTAAGAAATTGATTATCTTGGCATAGGAGAGGGAAATCATATATAAAAAAAAATTATTTTTCTATATATCTTAGGCGTATACCCCATTTTGATAGTATCATAATTAATGATGGAACTATCTTGCGTTTTTACAACCGAAAATGTTTGTTTAAGTACAACCATTATTATGTTACAGGTGTCCTGGCATAATCATGTCTTATTGGAGACATTTTAGATCGACAATATATATTCTATGATACAACATACAATGGTTTGGGTGTTTATAGATTGCTTACCATATAAAAATGGTCACCTTGATTTATGTAACAACCCCGGGTTAAAAATCCATGTAAAAAATATATGACCAGGGTCACAGGATACGTATTCCAAGTTGAATGGTGGGAAAATCATTGTAGTGGGTGTTCATTTGGTTTATTATGGCTAAGGAAATTGAAAAATGAAATGGAAAAGGCTTTGGAAAGCCTATGAGGAATAAATTGACATTTTATTATGAAAATAATTGAAATAGGAGAAAATGGAGGTGAAAGGTTACAGGTTGCATGTGAGGAGAAAAATAATGGAAATTTAAGAAAATGGAGGCCTCATTAATAAAAATTATTATGAGGATCGGTTGGTAGCTTTTTTTTGGTTAGAATTTTGACAGGTTTTGGGTGGAGATCTCATTCTATTCTCTCTCTCATTCTCTTGGACACTTATATTTTATTGGGAGAACTCCTGGAGGATTGTGGCACACTTTGAATTTGGAGTAAGAAGGAAAAGGAAGATGAGGAAAGCGCAAGAGGACATCAGGATTAGAAAGTACAATGGGTTTCTCTTGCTGGTTATGAGTTTCATGTATGGTTTCCTTGTTATTTTTGACATGCATCGTACAACCATGTGGTTTCTTGGTTCTGATATGTCATTGGAATGGAGGATTTCTTGGATTAGCAATGGTTTTTCCTAGCCTTTCCATTTCCCGGATAGCCATGGTGTTGTGGGTTTACCTAGTTTTTTTTATTGGTGCTCATGTTCCTTATGGTTGAGTTACTAGTTTGTGGAAGCCTTGGTTGGAAAAACTCTATGGAAGACCTATAAAATCTTTGCGTGAGTTACTAGTCCTGGAAGCCTTAGTTGGAAAAATGCTTTGGAATCCCATAGTGGGTTGATTCACTGGTCCTGGAAGCCCCGCGTGGAAAAATGCTCTGGAAACCTTGCAGCATTTGTGGGTTGAGATACTAATCCTAGAAGCCCTAGTTGGGAAAAACACTTTAGATCCCCCGACAACTTGGGTAGAGACCGATCTGGTGATGGTTAGTGATGTCCGACCATGAGATGGAATCACTAGTTGAGGTTTGAGAGGGTTTTACATCTGGAATCCATGTTTGGTTTTATTTTATTTGTTTAATGAGATACCACATTCATGCTTGGAATATGGCAAGAGAATGATTGGTTAAAATAAATATTTGGTTCAACCCAATATATGGTCGAGTTGTACATGGAAGTCCTAAACCCGGTTGCATCTTGCATATGTCAATAAGAGCTATTTTCCTCTTATATTTGATGGGTTAATGTATTCGTTAGTATCTGATATTGACGATTGAATTAGCATTGTTATTCTTTTGGTTATATACATTATGATCATGGTTTATGACCGAATTTAGTTATGACTCTCATCATGTTTTAGTTAGTATATGAAATGTTAATGAATAAATCACCTAATAGATAACATTGGAGCTATTGGGAAGGGATATTGGTCCTCCTTGATGATTCTCAGATAATTATGAGACCCCTATGCTCATATCTCTTGTTATGACCTATAGATTACAGATTTGTGACATGTTTGAGGAAATGAATTCCATGACTAGTAGGGGTCAGATCAAGCACTTATAAAAATTATTTCGTTAGTAACCTTATTCCATTTTTTTTTATCATTTATAAAAGTTTCATTAAGTTATGGGCGTGGCCTGAGACCTAGCTGAAAAAGTGGCTCAAAATCTAGGGTTGCTCGCTCAAATCTGCTTGAAAAAGTCCATAGTCGTTGGCTCATATTTTCCTGAAACAGTCCACAGTCACAGAGATGCCTTCCTATGGGAGAAAATAGCATGCCTCAATCGCATGCATGGCTTATCATTGGAGAGGTTGAGCATTCAGATTAATAAAATGATAATTTTTCTCAGGGGTTAAGCTCCTGTAAGGGTTGGTTGCCTCTTGAAAGGTCTGTAGCTCCCCAGGAAGGTCATAATAGTTTTTTTTTGTCGGTTCCACCTCCTTAGATGTACATGAGAATTTTAATCATATCATAGTATCCTATCATCACATGTTTACTCGAGTGGACAGGTTAGCTTACCTAAATGTGGGAGGAGGCTGGTTACAATTTGTATAATAAAACAATATAAATGTGAATTGATATGAATGTGTATTAGGATATTTTAATTAAATATAATGTTTTTCATGGAGAAAACGACACATAATTTTATTCACTATAGGAAAAGTAAAATTACATTTTTCATATCTTGTATAGCATCCCAGAATAAAGATTCCCCTTAGAATAGAACCATGAAAACAAACTAGAAACTAAGATAAACATATGACAAAATGAAGTAGAAAATTAAGTCTGAAATTTTGCATCTATTATTTCCTTTTTGTTTTTCATTTTTTTCACTTTTTCCTAACCATATAAATTTGGTTCAAAAGGAAAAAAATCCACTTCTTGACTCATTTCCATCTAGGGGACATTTTTTCTAAAGTTGAGCTCACTAAAACATGGGATCTTTTTGTGTCCCATTCCCATACAATGCCTAGATACCTTCTAATTTCCTTTCTTTCTGAAGAAAGGTAGTAGCTCATATCTGTTCCACTATTCCTCCATCCATTCTGGTTTTAGCTTGATCCATAAATCCACTACTAAATGGACTAGATTCTCTTCTTTATTTCTTCTTCCGCAACTTATAAAAGATAAGGTTTCTGAAAAATTCGAACCTTTTGACCTATTGGACTGTCTCTTATTATTTTTTGGATTCTTCTTTGCTTGAGGACATGTGTTATGAATATGTCCTATTTTAAATCAAACTCAGTATCAGAAAGTTGTGTTTTCATAATCTAAGACTTGTAACCACTAGAAATTTTTGTGTTTAAATATTACGTAATCTTTCTAGGTCCATTTTTTTGAATTTACCTAAGGTATTTCCAATGTACTTAAGGACTTTACGGTGTGAAAATTGGAAGGAGAGATTTGTATCCTTACCTAAAACAACATGTTTGAAACCACAATAGTTGTGGCATCAAAATATTGAAACCATGGAGTGATTAATAACTCGGCCCTACCCCAGAACCAAGGGATTTAATTAAGAACATAATCCAAATCATTTTGGGTTTCAAATTGGAATATAAAAAAACCTTTTGAGCATAAATAAATATCACAATTTGGTGACCACATTGAGAAAACCCACTAGTATAAACCTTTTGGTTTTGGCCAATAATTATTAAATCTACAAATAATAGCTTTATAATGGTGGTTAGAAAATAGGGAAGATACTTCAAAATGATTGACTTCCATAATAGGTTTCTTTTCTATTTGGTCCACAATGTAGGGGCCTAGTAGGTTTTGACTTGATTCTGTTGTGGCTAATGACTTCCCTTGAAACACACCCTTGAAAGAAGCAGAGTATCCAGAAGAAAACCTAGCACCTTTGGCACCCACGTGCATCCTTGAGGTCAGGATTATGGAGGAATTTCTTCTGACACCATACTCCTTGATTTTATTTTACTCTTTGAAAAAATTTCCCTCATATTGTAGACATAATAAGTTTTCAAGTAAACCCCTTCTACCTACTATGAACTGCTCTAGGGAAAAAACAAAGAAAAAGTTTTTTCTCCAAAAAAATCGAAATCAACCCCTTTGTATTTCTAATAAAAATTAAATTGAAGACTACCCTTTGTATTTCTAACAATTCAATATAATCTTATTTTATGTTTTGTTATAATTTATTAATATTATTTACTTAATTATATGTTCACAAATTTTTTACTACCAACATAGATCCATCTTAAATAAAAATCTAGCTTGAGCCAAGAGGGATCCAATTTATTCACATGCATTTTTTTATCAACCGACATTATTTAAATTTTTTGTTTAGTTATTTATTAGTTTTAATTTTAGATTAAAAAAAAATATATATATATTTTGTCAAACATGAGAAAAATTCCAATTTTGATGATAGACCGACACCCTTACACATCATAGTGGGGTGTAGAATGAGCCTACCGTTACACATCATATTGGGTGTAGAATGAGCCTACCCTTACACATCATATTGAGCTCACATCATAGTGGGGTGTAGAATGAGCTTACCATTACACATCATATTGGGTGTAGAATGAACCTACCCTTACACATCAAATTGGGACGTAGAATGAGCCTATCTACTCAATAAGATATCTAATAAAATATCTTAATTATTAATATTTTAAAATTAATTAAAAAATATTTTTTTTTTTTAAATTAAAAATATTTTATTTTATATTTCAAATAAAACTCAAATTATTAACAGTAGGCTAGAATTCCTCAGCCAGAGTCATGGTCTCATCTATTTACCTGTAGAGAAACCCTGCCATACAATGTTATTTCTTTGTCTGGGCGTAGCAAATCCAAATTGCAAGGGTGTTAATGTTTATAATGTGAAGGGGAAGTTAGAGCGGTTATGGTCAGTAGGTAGTCTTCCTGAGCAGTGTTTGCGCTTGTCTATGTCGAGAAACCAAAACTTGTTTTATCCTGAGGAAAATGTGCAGAGTCAAATCAAATCCTGTGATAGGAACTCTCCCAGTTATCACAGGAAGCGTAAGAATAAAAAGCTGGCCGAATCTCGACCTCATCTCCTGTTTCAGTGGTATAATAATGATAAGAGAAAGAGGCGTTTACTCAAATCAGACAATCAAACTCTCAAGGGCACCGTAAGGTGCATGCTTTGTTTTAATACTCTTTCTTACTCTGTTCACTTCTGTATGCCAGTGTTTGTTCAAAAACCCAACCCAGCAATGGGGAAGCGACATAACAGGGCAGTCACTGACAAAGGAAAGCAGCCTGCTCAGTCTGAACCAGCTCCTAAGAAAAGGGGTCGGAAAACGTATTTGGAACATCTGGAAACGCTGGCAGTTAACTATGTCATTGGCAATCCCTCTGTAGTTAGAAATGATATTCGTGGATGGGAAAAAGAAATTCAGCAGGAACCAGAAGATAATGAGACAGAGGCAGAGATCCTCGATTTCATTACTGATCCAGGTCATACACGAGGCAGGCTTACATTGTTTAATCAGACAGTCCATACTTATTGGATTGTAAAATGTTTGATAGCAAAAGCAATACAGAGTAATCATCCAGTTCAAGCAAATACTGAAGCAATGCAGCCAGACCTTCGTACCCAGGCTCAACTCTTGGAGATTCAGGACAACCAGCAGCATATAAAGATCACTCAATACCAGACTGCAGATAGAGTTAGCAGACTAGATGACCAAGTGGGGCTTATGGAGAAAATCCTCCAGAAGATTCTTCAGCAACTCAATCAAGCAGAAATGCCAGGGTCTAATGTCAAAGACCCTGCCCCAGTCTCCTCATCTGAGGGTTAGAAGATTGTCTTGTTAGATTTGATGGTTTTTTTGTTAGTTTTGAACTCTTAAAGATTGTTATGTTTGTACATATTAAAGTAGTGAAACAGGTAGTGCAAGAAAATTATAGACGTAAGAGACAATTTCAGTATTGGGATGTAAATCATATTTTCAGAAGGCCAACAAACCTGGTTTCCCTCTCGGGCAGGTCGAGGCCAAAGAATGACTTTATATTTTTTGTAACCTGTCTTTAAATATAAATAGAAATGGCAAGGTCCCACCGAATTCACAAAAAAAAAAAAAACTCAAATTATTAATAAAATTTAATTCGCATTATTAATATATTTGTAAGAACCTATTTTATTAATAAAAGAAATGAAACATTCACTTTAAACATTTTTGAGTTTTTTACAAAGTTGATTGGATAGTAATTAAGTAGTATGTAGACAATATTTTTGAGTTTTCTACAATGTTGATAGATTAGTAATTAGTAGTTGTCCCAAAAAACTGCAAAGAGAGTCCGATAGGATTTTTAAATAAAAAAAGTTGTATAAGAAAATAGCAATTGATACGTTAAACTTCATTTTTTTTTTTGTATTTTTTTCGTAAGTTTATAATATGTAACTATATTAGAATTATTTAACAAAAACATTCTCCAATATCATTATAACAGCATGATGAAATATTATTTTAGAAAAAATAGATTTAAACAAAAACCAAAATTATATAAATTTTAGACTTATTAATTTATATGTAAAATGTATCTGTACATTTACATTAACCAAAACAACTATTAATTTAACCCAAAAAATTATATTTATATATTTAAGAATTTATTTTTATTATATTTTTTACGGGTATTAAAATAAAACCAACTAATTCCAAACATAAATACTATCTCAACTAAATCCAAAACCAACCCTAAGAATTCTGGTATCTTTGTCCATGTTTTCTCTTTGAAATTATAAAGTGAAGTGATCCTTCTAGAATTACACACGAACGGGTCAAAATCCCCACACAAGATGAGCTTGCAAACACCTTTTTTTGGATCGAAAATGATTCCAGAAATCTCTTCAGAACGTGTCCCGTCGTGTTCAATGACAGGTGAACTCAAAGTCCAACTATCAGTGACAGCTGGCAGACTCAAATTCTAACGATAAGTGACAGGCAGACTCAAAATCAAACTCTCGCCTTCCCCCGAAAAGAGAGGATTGAACACTGGAATCGTCATGTACCCACGATAAAAATCTTTTTTTGTACATCTGGAAGCACAAGAAGCCATCCCGGTAAGTAGTGGGCCTCCACGATAATCCCTGCATATTACAGAAATGGTTCTTAAAACTGGCCATCGCATGCTTTCCTTCCTCCCAAAGGTAAAGATGCGGGATAACGGCCGGCACACCTTGGAGTCGGCCAATACAAAAGGATCCAAGAATGGAAACCTGGTGAGATTAAGGGCGGTTCCTCTCATACTCAATCACAAATTCCAAGTTTGAGTCAAAATATTTACATCACAATTGCAGTCTCCGTAAATCCACAGGGGAAAGCTTTTTCAACACCATCAATTGCACATCACGAAGTTGATCCCATGTATTTTCCATGCACTCCTCATTCTCAATACGTTCCATGCTCATGTCTTCTAAATCTCGATTCTCCCTCACTTTTGTCTACTAAACTACAAAAACATAAAAGAATGTAGTATAACTAGATTTCTTTTTTGCCTTGAAAATCATGGAAATTCAAGTAAGATTTTCTACCATCAAAATCATAATTTAAACACTGTCACTGTAAGATTTTTTAATTTTTTTTGGCTCTGATTCCGGCCAATTTTAAGAGTCCGAGTAATTCCTCCGTCTCATTAAACAACTCCCAAAAAAATTGGTTTCTGAAAACAAGAATTTAAACTTTTCCTCTTTGTCTATTTAAAGTTCGACAACTTTTTCTATTATTAGAATTTACTGTATTTATCAATTAAGAGATTATATTTTCCCATTTTAACTAATTAACTCACTTCATTACATTATAATAATATTTATAACACATTCTTAATAATCTTTATAACATATAGTTAAGACTATATAAATTTTAAAAATAAAATATTTAATGATTTAATATTCTCTATTTTATTTTAGGAGTGGATCAAGATGTATAATTTAAAATAATTTTTTAATAAGATTTAGATTATTTTATTGATTTTAAAATTAATTTTGAAATTATTAATTTAAGTTTCAAATAAAATTTAAAAATATTATTTTTGAAGTAAAATTTAAAATTATTTTTAATTAACTAAGATAAATTTAGTTCTTTTAATAATCCGAAATCAATAATTTTAAATAATATAATTTTGTTTTTCTACAGTTGTTGTTATTATTTATTCACAATTAAATTATAATAAATTTAGCAGCCATTCTCCAAGATAAACATAATTTTTTATTTTATTTTATTTAGATATACTTTCTATTTTAATAGATTATTTACTCCCCATATATTTTATGCATGCCATAATAGTTCACATATCAATAGTTTCTATTTTACAAATAAGTTACCTTTATTACTAAACACTATGATTATTAAATTAAATTAATATTTAAACTTGTAAACACTAGTTCTACATATTACTATTTACTATTTAGCAGCAAATTTCGCTTCTATAAAAGAAAATTTCCTGTTTTTCTTTCCTACTAAATTTACTATTTCCTACTAAATAATAATTACTATGTAGCATTTCTAAACTTTAGTAATATTTATTCAGTAAAATCTTAAAATTTAAATTTAATAAAAGCCAAAAAAATGTATGTACACTTGTCATTTGGAGAGAAGGAAGGTTGATGAAAAAGCAAGTGTATTGATTCAAAAGAGAAGACTTATCAACCTAATTAATTAGGTAGTCTATAGAGATATTGATGTTAGTAATTTTTTTGGAATATTGTGTAGATTGGTTAAGGTGTCTTATATTTTAGATGAATATTTAACCATCTTCAAGGACAAGAAATTTTTGAATAATGTTATAAATATTATTAGATCAAGAATATATAGACAATATATATTATTGTTAGGAAGCTTGAAGAGAATATGAAAGCTTATTAATAATTAAAAATTCTATTTTTAAACTAAAAGAATTTGATAAAGATAAATACACTACTAAATTGTGGTCAAACTAATATCAAAATTAATAAGTAAAGTGATTAATTACATATATACTAGCTGTTGCCCCAGAAGGTGCAAGGAGAGGCCAATAGGAGTATTGTTTGTGAATTATTAATCTGAAGTAATTTTATTTTTTGAGATGAAGGAAAAAATGTATTGGAAAATCTCGAATTTTGAAGTTCAATGGAAAACATTAAAACTTTGTTGAATCTCTTAGTTGCATGGCTATCCAAACAATAAAACTTTTTGTGAAGCATATCCCTGTTTGAAAATTAAAATAAATTATTTCATACTATTTCACCATTGCAATTTCATTTGCAAGCTAGCTTTGTTGCAGATGGACCAAAATATGCTACATTCAACAAATTCAGGAGCATGAGTTTTAAGAAAACCTGTAAGCTCTGACTGCAAACAAAAAACTCAAAGATTGACCTCCATATTCAAGACCTCAAGATTCAAACACATGAGTCTAAATTTCATGACTTTTAACTTCGAAGAGAATAAAATATGAAAGGGGATCCAAAGCAAAAAAAGAGGAAGATGGATGCAACACTTAAAAGATAACCAATTCAAGTTACCAGTCAATAAAGTTGATGATAAAATAAGCATTGCTCCTGCCAATGCAGGTAGAGTGGAAGTAACGAAAACTGAAAGGTCAGATTCCTTCAAATTTTCCCTGTATAACATCCACTTCATTATCAATATTCTCTGTGATTTTCCTTGAATTTCATGTATCGGTTGGTGAATCTACAGTGGCAAGCCTAACAGAGAGTTTGAAAAATGGAACGACTTCAGCCCAAATACAAGAGAAATGTTGAATTGTCTCAGAGGGCTCAGGTTAGCAGATGCATATTACATACTAAATAAAGCACATGCTCCAAATATTTCCATAATGTATGCAAAAAGTAATGTCACACAATCAGAGAAATATGAAAACCTGAAAGTGCGGTGACCTCCACTAATGTAGAATCAAACCAGATACAGCAAGATTATAACATGGTTACTGACAATAGAACAGAAAAATATTAACATAGACTCAAAGCCAATAGAAGGAACAAGAGAATTACTGCATATATTAGATCTGCTGCTGAGAAACAAAAGGGGAAGCCCTCTATTAATGGCAACCTCGGAGGAGTCCAGCATTTAAGGATAGTTGGCAAGTATACCAAGTATTTAATGATCTACCCAAGTTAACTTACAAGTTACAACTATCTCTACAAAGTGAGTATTAAAAAGGAGGCTAAATTCCAAAAATGGGTCCCGGCTACAAGGCCATGATAGGTACCCATGTACAAAATGCTTATAATAGTTGAAAAAAAAGGGAGGACCATTTTGTTGTGGACAGTGTAGAATAGTCTTCAAATTTGAGGTTGACATATTCATTTCCATTATGTCTCTGCAAACATTTAATAAAATTTTCGAGATTTCTTCAAGAAAAGTGTCAAAAGCCTCACTTTTGTTCTTTAAAAGGTATACCCAAGTTTGTTTGGAGTTGTCATCAATGAATGTAAGAAGAGAGCGGGCCCTTTGAAATGACAAGGTAGGAATAAGACCTGCAACATCATTGTGAACAAGTTGAAGACCTTTAGAAGCTCTCCAAGTATTGTCCTTAACAAAAAGTACCTTGAGGATGCTTGCCAAGAACACAACCAGTATGAACAGCATCAAAAAGAGAAATAAACAGAAGATTAGTGACCAAAGTTTACTTAGTTGATAATCAAAAGAAGAGTTTAAGTGACCAAATCTCGTGTCGTAATTTAGTTAACTCATTTGAGTCACCAAGTAATTTCATATAAAATGAATAGAAAAAATATAATTAGGTACTCTTTCATAGAATGTTACAGTTAATTGCATTTACTTTCCTAAGAAGCCATTCTCTAACTTTAGACCATGATATGCAGTCACTGCAAATATCTTGACAAACCTAACCAGTCATTTGTACCTACTGTCCAGTAAATAGCCATCTTCAAGAAGTAAATCAGGACTTACATTCCAATCTATGTCATAACATAAATGTATATTCTAAGAAAAAGATTATTGTGGCCCTAAAATTCACCTCCAGTAGAGTATTTCAGTATAAGAAAAAGACTGAAAGCAAATGCCATGCACCACAAACTAAATTTACAATTCAATTCAATAAATACGTGTGCCAACATTATACTTTTAAAAAAACATGTTTTTGACTTGTACACCACAAAATGCAGCAATCAAAGCAGACTGTTGGCATAAGGGTACGAACAAACAATCTAAAGCTTACACATGCAACTCTGATTATAACTTACAACTTCACTGATAAAAGCTTCTATAGTACACCCACTACCTGCACAAAATGATAGCACTGTACTGGGGAATATGCTAACACAAATCTTAAATCTTACAAAAAACATTGTTAAAAATATTGTAATGAGACATGATGAATATGGAGTGGCTAGAACTAACCCTGGCAGAACAGGGCCAGAGAGGCCTTGTTATCACCTCAAAAGCACATAACTTCTAATTAAGAAAAAGAACAAAAATAAACTCTGGACTTAGTCACAGCAATATGCTATGGAGATTACAAGCTCACCCTAGGCTCATAAACAATGTTGTTAGCAGTAGCACATGGTCCATCAGCATTAGGAAACTAAAGGCACTACTTGATGGGAAAACAAAGTACATGAAACAAGAATGCATACGATTTACTTGTAAAAGCTTGTGGAGCCATTCAGAAATGACCCATATATGTGTAACTATATGGATTGGCTCTTCAGTTACAAAGTACACCAATAGTCTGAGTATAGAGAAAATAAAAATGTCCACATGTTTCAAGTTTCTTCGTGTTTAAAATATGGTAAAATCAATGTAAGAACAGTTGTAGAACCAGAAATTATTGAATAGAAGCAAGGAATATAGGGAAGAACATAATCATACACACTCTCCATACCTTGTGGAGGAGGTAAAGACTTTGGGCAAAACGTCATAGATCCAGCTTTGGAGTCTTAGATAGGTGGCCCAGCAACTCAACTCAGCTTTATAATAATACTGTTCATAGATGTTGCTCATATGTTGATGATTTCTATCAATGAAGAGCCTTCTCAGGCTTGCTAAATTACCAAGTTCATAAGGAATAAAAGCAGAAATATGAAACTGAAACTTTTTCTTTTTTTTTGGCATTTTACTGCTGTTTAAATGGTATAGACAAGCTGATAAAATATGGATGAAAGGGTTCTTAATTTGTTTAGGGTGAAGGAATGTTTAAAATATGACTCTTTCTTTTGCCAAACTGAAAGCATTGCTGGTCTTCAAAACACAGCTGCAAATCTGCAACTGAACAGATGAGCTATAATTCAGGAAAGAAGCTACATATGGTGCTATAATTATATGTGGCTGTGTAAGTCACCGAAGTCCTAAAGTTTTAATCCTGAGAATTCAATGTCCATCCACTGAATCTCTTGTTTGGTCTCAATGTTTTAAATGCTGGCTATTAATGCATATTTAAAAGTCATGTTCAATGTTCTAGAGGTACATGTACATTGAACAAAGAAGGAACATGTGATTTTACATAGCTAATGTATATCCATTGTATATATGTAGTCGGTAGACAGAGAAATCCTTTAGGAGAATGGTAGGCATGCCATTGATATTTTTTTATAAATTTTATTGTAACTTGTAATAGGCTTCCTGGAGCTTAAATAAGCATATTTTATTCTACTTATCATGTTTGGCTCTGGAAAATTACAGGGTCTGGTTGTTCTTCATTCGGCGTTGGGGCACTATCCGAGAATGGTCCATTTCAGCCCAGGGGAAGCAAATTAATTACGAATCAGTACAGCTGGAACAAAGGTAATGGGTCCTAATGTTTCTCAAGACATTATTTGGTTCAAGTATTTATATCTAAATTGAGTCAAACCAAAAATCCAAAATCCACTATTATTCTAAAAAACCAACCAACCATTACATAAAAGGCTAGAACAACAATATTCAAAATAATTAAATTTCATCACAGTACAGGCAAGAATAAGTGAGCACCAAAGAAGGAAAATGAATTCTCTCTGAGAGTCTGAGATACTAATTTGATGCATTTAAAAGTTGTTTCAAGAATACCCCAACGAGTCATCCGTGAGATATGTAGGAAACTAATACAGAATTTTCAGATTTGGTTTTGGATGGAAATCCCTCTTTGACTAGTACATAAAAGAATCAAATGGCGCAATTACTTTCAGACATCGTCCAATCTAGATATGTATAAATAATGGCTATGAGATGGAAACGCTTCCCAAAATTCATACCTCCCCCGTGTTTAATCTAATCTAAAAATTCTTAGTGTCCGAGGCCTACAACTTGGCATCTAACAAAACCCATGTGAGAAAAAAGGCAAAAGTAAATGAAATCTGAAAAAAAACTACATACCCTGTAGTTTGCAGCTATTTCAGTGCAGAATGTAAGTGTTACAGCGAGAAAGAAGACACTGAATTCCCCATAATTTCTTGCTTGTTCAAGTAATAAAAAAGTAGTTTAAAGAGTTTCTAATTTGCCAATAGTAGTCATGGAAATGTAGCAGTATTTTAGGGTATTCTTTGGGATGTATAAATAATGGCTACGAGATGGAAACGCTTCCCAAAATTCATACCTCCCCCATGTTTAATCTAATCTAAAAATTATCAGTGTCCGAGGCTTACAAATTGGCATCTAACAAAACTCATGCGAGCAAAAAGGCAAAAGCAAATGAAATCTAAAAGAAAACTACATAGCCTGTAGTTTGCAGCTATTTCAGCGCAGAATGTAAACAGAACGCAATGGTAACGTGTTTGCGAGTGAGAGCATCAACCTCGGCCACAAGCCTTGGGTGTCGGCACATCATGCGAAGATGGTCGGTCGAGGTTTGTTACAAAGTGGAGACGGCCGGTGGAGATTTGTTACAGATCGGAAAAGATCAGTCGGAGAACAGATGTCAATAGAAACAGGTGTCAATAGCAAAATGAATATGTTGACGATCCAAAACTGCATCTCTTTCATAAGAGAAGGCCTATCGGCCTAATTAAAAATTATATCAGGTCAAATTGACACTAAAGAGTAAAGAGATGAGTTAATAATTTACATTAATATATCAAAAAATAAAATAAAATTAAATAATTAAATTAAATTA
Source organism: Pinus albicaulis (assembly GCA_034641835.2). NCBI lineage: Eukaryota > Viridiplantae > Streptophyta > Pinopsida > Pinales > Pinaceae > Pinus > Pinus albicaulis. The sequence continues at coordinate 1,340,799,591 of CM076584.1, read as the reverse complement.
AATTAGAAAGAAATTAAATTAAATTAAAGTTAAGTTAAGAAAAAAAAATTAAATTAAAAAAAATAAAATTGATCAAAAAAATTTGGGTAATATAGAAAAAAAAAATTTAATTAAATAATTAGAATAAATTAATAAAGATAGATTTTGGTCAAATTGAAATAAATACTAAAGAGAAAATAGTTAATTATTTATATTAAAATATTAAAATAACTTACTTAAATACTATATTTTGGTGAAATAAATACGGAAGAGAAAAGCGTTAATTATTTATATTAAAATATTAAAATAACTTCCTTAATAATAGATTTTGGTCACATGATATTAATAGTAAAGTGGTAAGAGTTGATTATTTATATTAAATTATAAAATAGTATTAAATTAAATTAGAATAGGATAGTTTGAAGTAGATTAGATTAAGAAAGATTAAATTAAAAATATTAAATAAATAAATTACTTTAAGAATGTATAAAGTGAATTAAATAATATTGATTAAAAAAGAAGATAAAATGTATATAAATTATTAGGAATTTGGCTTCTGTGATCCATAAAATGTATATAAAAATTTTGGGTTATAATCACATCTAAGCATATTCTCGTGATGAACCACAAAATATGTTTAGATGTGATTATCACGGAAAGAATTTTATATACATAGTATGAAATCAACTTAAATTAAACTATAAATTAATATAAATTAAATTAAGAAAGAATACAAGGAGAGTTAGAGAGCTAAAATAGAATAAGAAAAAATAAATTAAATAAAAGTAAGAAAAGAGGAAATTAGTGGGATTAGAGAGGAATTAAAATATAAAATAAATTAGTGATTATATTAAGTAAACTAATTAGAATTCTAAGGAAAATGATTAATAGAAAAAGAGGGGGAGGGGGGAGGATGGTTTCATAGGCAATAGAAAAAGGAAAAAAAGGTAACATCAAGAGAGATGAGAATCAGGTGGGAGGTGAAGGGGGAGGGTTACTGACATCAATGTTAGGGGAAAAAGGTTTAGAGGACAAAAAATTGATAGTACGTTTCTAAGGATGACTTAGTTGATAGCCATATTTTTTATTAAAGTTGTTACGATGTTTTTGGATTTTTCGATCTTCCCTATTGAAACGGTTCGAGTGGAAGTGGGGAGAAGCTAAAATTTTTGTTTTATCAAAAAAATAGAATAATACTTTTGCTTTATGGGTGTGCTCAACAATGGGTGTAGACATATTTCTTTGAAAAAATAAGACAGCTTCACTTAGGAGCACCCCCACCATTAATAAACTAGTGAATGTAATCAATCACTCTCAGTCTCATCTAAACAAAAATTTCCTTTACTAATTGTGGCTAACTCGGAAATTCAATTTATATTAATTAGTATATGAAGTTTCTCCAAAACAGTGTTGTCCATATTAACAATTGTAGGTAGAAAGTTGTTACTTTTCTTAAAGAATAATTATCATTATTAAGAAAAACTTTCTTGGAAAATTACCTTTCTAATTTTAACACCCTTGTGCTTATTAAAATCATGGTTATTATCATTAACAATATTTTTTATGGTAGGGGTTATATAGCATAAGTGGTTGAGAAGTGAGTTTAGTACTCTCTCCATCTAAGTCCCCAAGACTACATTGACCTATTAAGATGAAGGTAGAAGGGTTGGAATCTACTAGGTGTCGGACCCCATTGGTATATCTCCAAATCTGTTAAACCTTGCTAATTCACAGGTTACTAGTAAAGGTTTATACTCTGAACCACTTTGATGACTTAAGGTATAAATGATTTCTTCACTTCAACAAAAAAAAAACTTTGACCTATAAAGTGATCCAATTTTATTTTCTTTTAGTTGTGTAAGCTAGCATCTAATATTAATATACATGTCAATGGTTCTTAGCAGGAGTGGTTGATATGGAGGTTTACTATTGGTGACATGGTTCATCATAGTAAGGCTAAAAGGATAAGGGTCCCATTGGACTCTAGGATCTCGGCTCCAATTTCTAGTGGTCCAATTTGTAGTGGCCTTCATACATCTCAATCCTAGAACGAATTATGAATCTCTGATTGTGGGTTGATATTTGTGGCTTTTGGGTTGATATATGTTTCTTGTGGGTTGTTTAATGCATCTGCGGAGGTTTCTAGTTCCCCATCTAAAAAAATTAATACAATGTGGAGGTTTATTAGACTATACTGAGGATATATTTAAGAGAAAATTGAAGAAACATATTTTTATATTTAACAAAAGTGATTATAAATAACAATTATTGTAATTAATTATTTAGGTCACTAAGTTGTTTGTGGGATTTAGCCACTACTAGGATGTTTCAGTATGCTACCCACCAAAACTGAAAATGAATCATGATCACTTGTACTTATGTGTGTAATTTTTGTTTGACTATATAAAATATGATGCATATTTTATTTTTCCTTGTAGGAAAAAAAGTTTGTTAATTATTTTTTTTTGTTAATGCAAAAAATCTTCAAATCCATGAATAATATATCAAAAAGCTTCCAAGTTTCATGTTACTCAATTTCATCTTAGTGAAGAAACACTATATATTATGGAATAAGCTTACCTAAAGTTAGATTATGTTCATTTCTATTTTGAAGAGATTAAAAGTTACAATGTCAACAAATTAAACACTTAAATAATTAAAAAATGATATAAATACCTTTCTTTTATCTCAAATTGCTTATAACAAGTAATATTGAATAATCTAAAGTTAATAACAATATATACATATATTCATATATCTTCACACACTATATATAGCATACACATATATTTTTATATCTTCACTATATATACACACGCTCATAATCTACCATCAATACTAATAAATTGTTTTGTCTCTCATTGAAGAAACCACATTCACTGTAAAAGAGAATATCTATATCTATATATATATTCTTTCTCATATTTATAATCTACCATCAATACTAATAAATTGTTTTCTTTCCTATTAAAGAAACCATATTCACTGTAAGAAGGAATTATTCTTTCTCATATTTATATTTATATGGTTAAAAAATAATACATTAATTATATTAACTTTTAATATAATTAAATTTTTAAAATTTATTCCTAAAAATGTAAAATAAGCAAACTTCACAGAACAAATAAATAAATGTCTTCACAAAATAACCCATTACCTTACTTTTAATATTAAAATCCATAATTTATCAATTCTTTTTCATTAAAACTAAAAAGGAACGATTGCATGGACCTAAATATCAACGGCTGGTGTCTTTAAACTGGTATCAAACTGACCTTCAACAAAACCTATTGGCAATTTCCAATTTATTGGTTCCACAACAAGTACCGGGAAAGTCGACGTACCATAATCATTTGTGCATTGCACATAGTGGGGCAAGAGACTCTCCACAATGTCGTGACTGATAGGATCCATATCTTTAGCGGTCTTGAGCTCTTTTACTTTGTCATGTTTGTTAGATTTCCAGTGATGAAACGTGGAGGCGGGCCTCTAACACCTTGCCTTTCCATCATCTTCCAGATGGTGCGAGGTTTCCACCAATACGTGTACATAAAATTGCAGAGCCGTGTCCAAAATATCATAACTAACCTTAACATCGGTGTATAAGTAATATCATAAATGTGTTGACGATACTTTCCACGGCAGCAACTCCTCTTTCCTTCCTTTCTGTCTGTCTCCGCAGAGGACACCCAGTTTACAAATACAGAAACTGACTGTCCGTCTCCCTCTATGTCGTGGCCGTGGAGCTTATCGTGATAGCCTGAAAGTTGCCAGTGGAACCCTCTCGCGTTGTTATTTTAACTAAAGTCATCGTTATCCTGCAGGATGTCCTTGGATAAGCCTGCCTTATTGGAGACATTAGCTGCACCGCATACATCCTATGATACAGTGCTCCGGAGTCTGGGTGGCCACTGATTGCTTTTAAATATTAAGATATATACGTCTTAATATTTACATAAATCTGAAAAAGTTTTGACTGTGAAATATGATGAATATATTAACTACTTTATCGATATTATTCATCAATTACTTAATTAGATGTTATATGTTTTGAGAGAATATATATATATATATATATATTAATTAAGTATGAGGGGTTTTATGGGTGGTTAGTCATTCCAGCTCAAGCGCACCTAATTAGATAGAAGTTAATTGATTAACTTGTACCTAAGTGTTTATAGGAAAAGTAAGTTTTTTAATTTTTTTATAAAATTTAATAATACAATTAATTGATTTGACATTGTATTTATTTTACTAGAATATCTTAAAATCATAATTCTTGTTTAGATGTACAAATGGATTTGGCACTCTCAACATGTTTAGGGTGGTCGACTCCATATATCAAACTTATCATTATCATAAATTTTTATTAGATAATTTGGTTAAAAATATGTCAAAAAACTTTCAAAACTTATAATAATTAAATTACCACTAATTAAAAAAATCAATTAATGTATATTAAAAATACGTTTGAAACATTTAATATTTAATATTAAGAAAAATTTGTAATGGTTAAACCAATATGAATCAATTATCTTACAAAATAATTAAATAATTAATTAATTAATATATAACCAATTTTTTTAATTAAAATATTGTATATCATTTAGTTAATACTTTTAATATTAATAAAATAATTTACTATTTATAATCTTAATAAAATAAATTTATTTTTTAAAATATTTATTGTCAAAATTTATAAATAAAAAAAATTATAATTTAATTTCATTAATAAAATAAGCAAAAATAATTTCATCAAAATGAAATTTTATCTCAATAAAGAAATAAATTTTATTGAAGAAATGGATTCATTTAAAAGATTGGATGTGCACTTATTATTAATATATTGGTTAAAACATATTTGTTTATCAAATTTTCAATGGACTGATTTAACTCATCAATAACATTATTATATTGATATTTTTTAATATCTAGTTAAGTTTTTAATAGAAAAATAAAGTTCAATTATTTTAATTGTTTTTTTTAATTTTTTATTTGAAATGTGTTTTTGAATATATAAATAGATTTATTATGACTATTTAATATTTATATATTTAACCATTCAAAACTATTATTTTAACAAATTCAAATATATAATTTCAATAATTTATTAATCAAGTTTAAAAATATATCATCATAAATATAATTAAGAAATTAAAAAATAATAATATAATTAAGAAAAATAAAGTAAAACATTTAGATTTTACTTTAAAAAAATACCACATATTCAATTACCTCTTGCATAAGGTAACCGCACTATTAATACCTTGGTGAATGTAATCAATCACCTTCATTTAAATGAAACTCTCCTTTATTAATGAACATTATAGAAAATATAACAATGAGATTCAATTTGATCTTATAATGTACTAAACTAAGATACTGAATCCTCTTACAATTTGCGGAAACAAATCACGATCGCACAATCACATGACAAGTAAGAGAAAGAAACAATCAATCGCACAACACAAGATGTATCTTGGGAAATCATGCCACCTAAAACCCCGCTATATCTATATTGCTTAAAGTCAAGGATCATGAAACAATACAATGCTTTCTCTCACAAGAAAGCTCCTCCACTCTGCCAACTGTCTCACACTTATTTAGGAAAAATCGAACAAATAATTAACCAATTCTCTCCCTCTGCTCAGCATTCCTTGCTCACACATTCCTTGAGGAATTAAATCCCTATTAAATATGGAAATCCATGCAATTGATTGCGCAATGCATCAAGGGCCTCCAACTGACTCTATAACTGACTTGTACAATTTTCTAATTATACAACTGATAGTTATACTCCCTTTAACCTCTGTCTAAACTAGGTGTTCCTCAGAACCGGCATGCAATAGTTATTTATAGCAAACTAGGAGTTAATTGATTGATCAATCATTGTGAATTAAATTAGATTTAATTCACTGGACATATCTCTAGCTCATCGCTAAGTTAGAACTAGTTAAATTGATTTTAACTCAATTTTTTGAGTTAACTAATTACAACTCATGCATAACCGCAACTAGACCCCCTTAAATCATGGAATCACTCTATATGCGTCCTCTTAAACCCTCAACTCTAATATCCTAAGCTAACTTAGTCATTCTGACTTAGTTAACTAATACAAGTTGTTATGATATCAAATTACAATTTCTCTTCCAATTTAATTGAGGGAAAATTAAATTAGAAGCCCCAATTTTGGGTGTCATTTCAACACTCCCTCTGAAAAAGAAAGATATTATTTTCTACCATGATCTTTTCTTTGTGGAATTAATATTTTCTTCTTGTCAGCACCTTCGTCAAGATGTCTGTATCCTTCTCTTCCATGGGAATGTACTTTAATGACATAATCATACTCTGAACACAACCTTTGAGATGGTCATACTGGATATCAATATGCTTGGACATGTCATGGAATATTGGATTAAACGAGAGGTTTATGAAACTCTGGTCATCAAAATGTATCACCGCCGGATACATATGCTGACCAAACAAACCAACAAGTATATTCCTCATCTAGATGGCCTCGCATATTACCTAACTAGCATCCAGGTACTCTACCTCTATTGAATTGAGTGCAACTGATCTCTCTTTTCTGTTGTACCAATAAACTATTGATGATCTTATGTTGAAGATGCCTCTTAATTTTCTCTTCTGGTCAGATGGACTCCCTGCCCAATATGCATCAGTGAAGCCTTGAAGCTTCATTCCCATTTTTTGTCTCTACCATAATCCATACTTTTTTTTGCCCCTTATATATCTCAACGCATGCTTCCTTCCCTTCCAAAATAGCTTGGTCATCTTAACCATATATTGGCTCAGTTGGTTAATTGCGTAGCATATGTGGGGTCATGTTTTCACCAAATACACGAGTGAACCCACAAGCTGCCTATAAATAGTAGCATCCACTACATCACCCAAAGTAGCATCCTCGTTCCTCCATTTTACTACAAGAGGAGTCTCCATGGGTTTGTTTCCCTCCATGTGGAACTTCCTCATAATCTACTTGGCATACTTTCCCTAAGATACAAATAGCTCCCCATCTCTTTGCCATATTTTCAATCCAAAAAAAAATGGAAGAGCCCCATGTCCTTCATATCAAATTATCTTGCAAGATCATCTTTGAAAGACTTTATGTGCCTCTCATCGCCTTTCAGTATCATATCATCAACCTAAAGTAGAATAATTAAGATATTACCATCAACCACAATATGATATAGGTTCACATCTGCTTCACTCTTAGTGAAGCCCAACATGGTGAAATAGCTTTCAATCTTGGCGTACCAAGAATGGGGTGCTTGCTTCAACCAATACAATGCTCTCTTGAGTCTGCACACATGTGACTCCCTGCCTAAGGTCTCAAAACCTTGAAGATGCTCAATGTACACTTTTTCCTCAATAACTCCATTGAGAAAGGATGTATTTACATCCTTTTGATGAATCTTCCATCCCATCTGCGTTGAGAGTGCAAGGACAGATCTATTGAATGAAACCTTGTGGGCGGTGTAAAGAACTCGTCATCGTTGGTCTCCACTTGGAGAACCTGCGCTGACCACTGTGCTTCTGTTCTTCACTCCCGTCTGATCGCTTGCTCACCTTTTAGACCTACTCGGATCCTACCATTGACTTACTGATATTGGACAATTTCCCATGCATTGTTCTTTGATAATGAAGTTCTATTCTCGACAACACCACTGCCGGTTTTTTGCTTACCGAAAAGTGTGGTTCTATGTAATAGAAAACACCTTTTCTCATAAGGTCCATGTATCCAATACCCCTCTAGGGACCTTATTTTACGTTGTGATGTGGGTGTTGAGCATTGGAAAAGGTATGCATTTTCCATGTATTTCATTATCTTTTTCTTTTAATCATGACTCCTCTATGTTCTAGAATGATAATATATTGAAGAATTACAATAGAATTGAGGAGGTTAGTGCTTAGTGCGAAATTAACTAAATATTGTCTTTTCCTCTATATAGGAACTCAATGAAGTGGGATGCCACCATTTGGAAGGAAACAATAAGACAGGTGTAACTGTTGTCCCTTCAACAAAACGCCGTAGCCAGACAAGAAAACCAAGTTCGGAGTGCACAGTCAAAGTAAGGAAAGGAACAGCGCGGCACCAACGCAAGAAGATGAAACGACAGCCAGAGAAGGAATATAGAATCCCTCAAGATCTCTTGATCCTGAGGGATCGTTGTTCAACGTCATCTATACTTCTTGTTTCCTCTACCTGGTTGTTATAAAAGAACAACGTTTGTAGAAATGACAACAATTAGACATCTTATGATCATTCTAATTCCTTTTGTAATTTCAGAATTTTTCATCGACTCTCGTTAATTAAAACAGAGTATGATTGCTTGTATACTTTGATACATACGATTAATACATAAATTCAGTTGTCCTTCTATTATTAGATACTGGAATAGTTCGACGGTGCTTCACTGGCGACTAAGGGCCCGGCCCTGGTGGATCCACTTGTTATTTGTACTTTAAATTCCAATTCCAGTCGTGTGATGGTTTTTATTAGCTTTTGTTTCTTTTAAACTTCATTGCTTCACAATTACCTTAGTTTATAGTTTACTGTTTTATGAAATTGGTGTGTTTCATCAGTAAATCGCGTTGTCATTCCTTTCCACATGACTAGAGTATTTATTCTTTTATAATTTATATTGTTATGCTTTGCATATATAGAGCTTCTCTATTCAGGATTACTGTTCATTTCCATTAATAGTTTTATGTTCATTTCCATGAATGGTTTGTTGTTTATTTTCATTAAATAGTTGTCATTCATTTCCATTCATAGATTGTTGTTCATTGCCATTAGAAATAATTTGATATTTGCATTTCCCGTTAAAAATAATTCTGTTCATTCTGTTAATTAACTTTACTGTTTATTCCTTTTTGCAAGAGTTTGGTTTTGATTTGGAGTGTTATTACAAAAATCTTGTTTAGTCTATTTTCACCTGCAACGTTAGTGATTTAACACAGTTACCATTTCCATTTAATTGCTTTAGTGTGGAATGCAAGATCATCAACTGTAAAGGACACTGGTTATTACTGCCTACGTTCTCAAATTGATTACCTTGTCTATATTTGATTTCATTTATATCAGTTGACAGAGGAAAGAGTTATCACTACTGCATCCTTGATTGATGATTGTTGAGTGATTGTTTGAACTACAAAACATTGAGTTTCATATTGTTGTAATTTGATTTCATTTTCAAGCATCCATTTACTCTTGTATTTAAGACACTGTAATGCACATTGAAGAGCATTACTCTTAGATTAAATTTCATCCTCAGACTGAGTACACTCTTGAGATAAAAAGTCGTACCTGTATTGATAATTAATGTAGGATAAATAGGAGTTAAATATACACCTTTTATACCTCAACATTTTGGCGTCGTTGCCAGGGAGAGTGTAGCTATTGAGAAAAGAGTGATGTATATTTTATTTTCTCTGCTAGGGAAGAACTAGGTATTAAAAATGGAAGGTAAGAACCTGCATATTGAGCAAGGAACATGCTCATTCATCTGCCCGCTTCACAGCAGAATTGAGTGAAAATTTAAGGTAGGAATGAATGCTTGCATTTTTTTTTTTTGAATGACTAGAAAATTTAAACAAAATGAAATTCCTCCCAGACTTGAAAAACCTAAGGGACCAGTGACCCTTGGGCGAACAAATTTTATCGACAACATCATTAAGAGAGCTGAATCTCAACCATTAGTAGGCCCTAGAAATATTGCTTCTAGACAACCTACTAGTTCCCTTCGGGTCACAGAATCACCATCTGTAGCTTTTGCTGAGGTGCATAGTCAAACAGAAGAGCAAGATTCTCAAGAAATTGAGAATTTTCGCCCAATCTCTTTACAAGAAGGGAACTCTAGTAATCTCTGCGAAGGGGAAGGAGAAACAGGGGAAATAGAAAAACCAGGATCCCCTCTTGAAGTAGTCCAAACACTAAGTAGCCCAGATAAGGGAAGTGCTGTAAAAATCGTCCAAAACAAAGCTGAAGAACTTGAAGAACCAAAATCCCCTCGGATAATAGTTCAACAAGGGACACTCATTATCCCAGATAAAGGAAGTGCTGTTAAAGTCATCCTTACTCCTTCTAGTCAGTCTAGGAATAATTCCCTAGAGATCCCAGAAGGATATTGGCACATATTTGATCAAATGGCACACAACCAGCAACCACCCCAAACTTCCACACTGCAATATCCCATTGTGGACACTGCAGTTAATGCACCAACGAAGGCCATTCCTCTCCAGCATGTTCCTACATTCCATGGCTTAAAATCGGAATATCTAGATGCATTTCTGTTTGAATTCGATGTATTATGCAGAGGGTATGACTAGACCATCGATCCCCAAAAGTTAAAATTATTCCCCTCCACATTAAAAGAAGCAGCTTTACGATGGTTTATGGGGTTAGGTGGAGGTGTTATAAATGACTGAGATTAGATGAAAGCTGTTTTTCTAAAGAAATATCAGGATTATTGTAGGTCCAGGGAATTAAAAGATGAAATATTTCAGATGACAGCAAAACCTAATGAAACATTGGAGGAATATGTAGAATGATTTCAATACAACCTCCAGATATCACCCTATGCATATTTACCCTTACCTGATAATGTATTAAAAACTACATTAATTAAAGGGATGAAGGAACAATGGGTTGAAACACTAAACATCATGGGAAAAGGTGATATATATCAGGAAAATTTTGTTGACATTATTAATTTATGTATCAGGAGTTCAAGAGGAAGCACAAGAATAAAACCAGCAGAACATGACATGATCACAAGAGATAGCAAGACCTACGGTGGAGATATAACCTGCACAAAAATTGGCAATCTACTAGAAGATTTCAAAACTGATATTCTAGGGACTCTGACAATGCAACTTGATATCATGCAAGCTAAAAAAAATCAAGTACAAGAAGAAAAAAATTTGGCAATATTCTTCCCTAGATGCAAAAAGAAACATAGCCATAAAGAGTGCCCGTTGGATACAGTCCAAGTCTGTGCTATCTGCATGAAAGATCACTCTACAAAAAGTTGCCCCTCACTCTCGGGATTGAAAGCAGTCTACAAAGAAGTGGAAGAAGAAACAAAAATAGTATACCTACTCAATCAACACCGTCAATGGAAGCCACGAAAAACATGTATGCCCATTGATCCATCCTCTTCTTTTCAGTCTCCTCAGTATAATGCTCAGCAATATAATGGAATGTGGAAAAATCAGCCACCCTTTCCTAGTTGGTCACAACAGCCATTTCCTACATCACCATGGCCAAATCAAACAAATCAAACCAATTGGACAAATTTTCCTTACTGTCCACCATTTTGACAAAATAATACATATCCAACACAATGGCCCCCCTCCACCTCACAGAGTCAGACCTAGTAGTCGAACTGGCAAAGATCTATGAATCAACCAGCTGGAACGATTCCTCTCGCTCCACCTACATTTCCAGCACCATATACATTGCAAAATCCCCAAACCAACTTAAGACCGCAACTCCCAGCCCAACCCAACCCAAACCCTAATAATAGACCGGCTCAATTTGTTCAAATAATCGAAGCACCAGAACTAGAAACCAAGTTAAGGGAGTGCAACGATCTTCAACTAAGGTCTGGGCACATAATAGAATCAGAGGGAGTCAAAAATGTTCAAGTTGAAAATCCGTTACCTTTAGAACAAACATTGCAAAAGGAGAATGTGGTTATACAAAAAACTCATGAGCAAGCAACCACCTCTTCTCCACCATTCCCAGAATGATTAATCATACCTCGTCCAATAGAACATCCTGATTTTGATCTTCTAGGAGAACTGAAAAATTTGTGTATAAAAATCCCACTCCTCAAAGCTATCCAAGATATTCCCATTTATGCAAAGACCATCAAAGAACTATGCATAAGGAAGCCAAATAGGAGAACAACAACTAACCCAACTATCCAAGTAGTCGGCACTCTATCTGACTTACTATTAGGAAGAGAGGCACCTGTAAAGTATGAGGACCCGGGAAACCCTATAGTTACAGTGAAAATCAATGGACAATCATTTCCAAATGCCTTAGTTGATCTGGGAGTTGCAATTAATATCCTAACAACCACCACTTGCCAAAAACTTAACATTACATCATTAGATCCAACAACAACCTTATTGGAATTGGCTGACCGATCGATAGTCAAGCCAGAAGGCACACTACATGATGTAATGGTATCTGTAGGCTCCTGGGAATACCCTGTCGACTTCTGGATTATTAACCCAAAAAACCGGCTAGATGGACATCCTTTAATATTAGGTAGACCTTGGCTGGCAACTGCTGATGCCTACATTGGCTGCCAGCAAGGCAGCATGACTATAACTAGAGGGAGTTGTGTCAAGAACTTAGTCTTATACCCTCCAACCTATCCAAGCCTAACAATAATAAAAACAAAGAGACAGCCTGTATCATACCTCATAGAAAACATTAGATCACGATTAACCAAACAAGATGCCCTCGACTTTAAAGACCAAACGGAGGATGACATCATTAACAGTTTTATCAACCAACCAAAAACCAGATCACATTTGCAATGTCACATGATCAAGGCAACATTTGATAATGAAGAGGAAGAAGATCCCTTGAAAGACATCCAAGAACAATCAATACCCACCACTTCTGTTTACAATAGAAAATCTATAGAAATTGAGCCAGGAAAAACTCTGAATATTAACAAAAATCTGATTGTTGAACAAGAAGAAAAATTGGTACAACTACTAAAAAAATATAAGGGAGATTTTGCATGGGATTGTCCAGACATGAAAGGAATTGAACCCCAGTTATGTACCCACCACATTTATACATAAAAATATGCTAGACCCATTCACCAACCCCAATGAAGATTAAACCCTCATCTTAATGATATTGTGAAAGCTGAATTACAAAAACTTTTGGATGTCAACTTTGTTTATCCAATATCTGATAGAAAGTGGGTCTCTCCACTAGTAGTGGTGCCAAAGAAGAATGGAAAGTGGAGGATATGTGTAGATTACAGAGAACTATAAAAAGCAACCCAGAAAGACCACTTTCCCCTTCCTTTCATTGACCAGGTATTAGATACATTAACAGGGAAGAAATTTTTTTCTTTCTTAGATGGCTTTAGTGGATACAATCAGATTCAAATTGCCTCTAAGACCAAGATAAGACTACTTTTACCTGTCCTTGGGGGACATTTGCTTACAGGGTTTTACCCTTTGGTCTATGCAATGCCCCTGCCACATTTCAGAGGGCCATTCTCAGCATATTTTTAGATATAATAAATGAAGGGCTCGAAGTATATATGGATGATTTCACACCTTATGGAGATGATTTTGAGCCAGCATTAGAAACATTGGAAAAGGTGCTGCAAAGGTGTATTGACACCAGACTCTGCTTAAGCCATGATAAGTGCCACATGATGATGACCGAGGGACTCATATTAGGTCATTATATCTCAGCAGCTAGAATACAGGTAGATCCAGCTAAAATTCATATACTTTTTTTAATACATACTCCTACCACAAAAACAGAGGTACGTAGCTTTCTCGGATTTTCTGGTTATTATATAATATTTATAGAGAATTATTATCAAATAACTGCACCTCTATATGCACTAACAGGGAATGTTTATTTTATTTGGATAGATAAATGTGACCATGCTTTTGAGGATCTGAAAAAGCTTCTATCAACAACCCCAGTGCTAAGGGGCCCAAATTGGGATTTTCCATTCCAAATTTTATCTGATGCCTCAAACACAGCTATTGGAGTAGTCCTTGGGCAAGAAGAAGATAAAAAACCATATGCAACTTATTATATTAGCAAGAATCTATCTCCTGCTAAATTAAAATATACTGTGACTGAGAAAGAATTTTTAGCTGTAATACATGCTGTAAGTAAATTTAGACATTATATAACTGGGTATCTTATAGTTTTATATACAGATCACTCTGCCATAAAATTTTTAGCAAATAAACCTGTTACAAATGGTAGAGTAACAAGATGGTTGATTCTATTGCAGGAATTTGACATCACAATAAAGGATCGACCAGGAAAAGAGAATCCTATAGCTGATTTTCTCTCATGAATGCCAAAAATAACAGACGCAATAGTATTTGAACATCAATTCCCAGATGAACATTTGTTTTCTGTTACTTCCAGAACCCCATGGTATTCCGATGTTGCAAATTATTTAGCAGTAGGTAAATTACCTAAGCATCTAACACCCAATGAACAAAAACAGATAGTACAACGCAGTACCTGATTCTCTCGGATTGGGGGTTACCTATTTCATACCAGAACATATATGCACATCAGGATATGCATATGAGAAGACGAGATATTTGAAATCCTGAAAGAATTTCACGATGGGCCATGTGGCGGACATTTCGCAGATCGCAGGACCAGTCACAAGGTTTTACAAATAGGGTATTACTGGCCTACAATCTTTAAAGATGCTAAAATTTTTGTACAAGCCTGCGATAGTTGCCAAAGGGCAGGATGCCCTAGACAGTCTGATGAAATGCCTTTGAACTCGCAGTTAGTAATCGAGCCATTTGAGCGTTGGGCACTCGATTTTTTTGGTCCTATTAACCCACCATCAAATCAGAAAACATATATATTAGTTGCAACAGAGTATGTTACTAAATGGGTTGAAGCAGAGGCACTTCCAAGAGCTACAAAGGACTCTGTAATACAATTCCTTTTCCGAATATTCGTGTGATATGGCCTCCCAAGGGATGTAATTACAGATGGAGGACCGCAATTTGTAGGTAATAAAATCACTGTAACATTAAAAAATTACCACATTCAACACAAAATCACGACCCCATTCAACCCACAGGCAAATGGCCAGGTAGAGAGCACGAATAAGGTGATAGAATCTATACTGACAAAAACAGTTTCATCACATCGACGTGATTGGGCTTTAAGATTGTCAGAAGCCTTGTGGGCATACCGAACAACATGGAGAAATACCACTAGGTATTCACCATACCAATTAGTATTTGGAAAAGAACCCATCTTTCCAATAGAATTTGAAATTCAAACATTAAGAATAGCCCAGGAGGTCGATCTGAATTTAAATGAAGCCCAGATTACAAGATAACAACAAATCAATGAATTAGATGAAATTAGGCTCTCCGCCCTCCAGTACACTCTATTAATTTAGTAGCAGAGAGAAAAATGGCACGATTCCCTCATTAAAAAGAAAATCTTCCACGAAGGAGATTGGGCACTCCTATATGACTCTAGGTTTCAGGATTTCCCTAGAAAACTCCAGACATGATGGATTGGTCCTTATGAGATACAGAAAGTGCATGACAATGGCACCATTACATTAACTACCATTGAGGATCTGGACATCCTTTCAAATTAAACGGTTATCAACTACTACTTTACCATAAACCACTTAATCGGGAATCCTTTGACTAGCAATTATGGGGAGATTCTACAATGCAGATTCTTGCTGAGGAAGATAATTCCTCCTCAACACTTATTCACTGATTAATTCCTTTATATCTGAAACTTGTACATAAGTTTTTCCTTTTAATTCTGCCTGTATAAACTGTTTTTTTTATACAGATTCTATTTTTTATGTTGTTCCTCTTAAAGGAACAAAGGAACAGCAATCTTGTGCGATTTTATTTTTCGTGTTGTTCCTCTTAAGGAACAGTAGCCATTCGTCTTAAGGAACAACACATCTACATGTTTATCTTTTTGTTGTTCCTTTCAAAAGAAACAACATTTCTACTAGTTTTTTTTGCTATTCGTGTCAGAAGGAACATCATTTATGTTGAATGTTTTCGCTGTTCCTTTCAAAAGGAACAACATTTCTGCTAATTGTTTTTGTTGTTCCTTTCAGAAGGAACAACATTTCTACTGAATGTTTTCGTTGTTCCTTCCAAAAGGAACAAAATTTCTGCTAATTGTTTTTGTTGTTCCTTTCAAAAGGAACAACATTTCCCCTGAATGTTTTTGCTATTCCTTCCAAAAGGAACAACATTTCCGCTAACTATTTTTGTTGTTCCTTTCAAAAGGAACAACATTTTTTCCGATTGCTTTCATTGTTCCTTTTTAAAGGAACAACAATTCCAATGATTTTTTTTGCTGTTCCTTTCAAAAGGAACAACACTTTTTCCAATTTTTTTGTTGTTCCTTTCAAAAGGAACATCATTCTATTCTGATTTTTTTGCTGTTCCTTTCAAAAGGAACATCATTTTTTCCGATTGTTTTTGTTGTTCCTCTTAAGGAACAACAACTGTTCCATTTAAGGAACAACACTTTCTAAGTGCATTTTTTCTTTCTTAGAACAATATTTTGAGAATTTTTGAGAACTTTTCATGATCCTTTTAAGGAAAATATACAAATTTATGCAAGGACACAAAAATTAGAGGTTACTGGAATCAACATATCAAAGAGAAATTGTAATCTTTAAAAAATTGCTTTGTTTGATAAGACAAAAGGAAAGGAAACAACTATCTATATCACTTTGCTGTCGTTATTTTCACTAAAACTAATCTGACTGATTATCTTTATCATGCTGGTTCTTCCCTAATCCTCATAATTCTTTTTGACTTTTATTATTGAATAAGAACAAGGGCATACCTTCTCTATTGAGATGTTCAGATTTCTTCCACCATCCCTACTCTTAAGGAGTGTTGAGACATCCTTTATATATCAGTAGGAAAGTGCTATATAAAAGAAAAAGGAAAGAAAAAATACATATATACAACAATTCTATGATATGTCAGATAGAGGATTGGGGGTCTCATCACGAGCTAGCCTACCTTGATCATAAGGCAGCAGTGAAGTGGCTTTCTCATTAAGGCCACCACACCATGGACATGATCTAATGGACAACTTAGAAAAATAAACAGTCCTTGGAACAGGAGGTCTCATCACGAGCAGGCCTGCCCACCTTTCACTCCTTCCCGATGAATGGCATAGCGATTCATCTGGTTCCCAAACCAGCACAATGGCCTCCATCATGACATCATAAAGCACTATCTTAGGTATATATGAAGGATTATGGTTCCAAGGGTGAAAAAGAAACTTTGTCAAGGTTATGAACACCTGTGGGAAATAGAGCTCCGTTGATGGTGTTGGAGTCATATTTTTCACAACTTAATAGCAATTATAAACCCTTTTCTTATATCTTTATTTTATATACAAATGAGATTATGATCCTAAACCCCTTTAATTAAACCTTTATACATGAAATATTGTTTATCAATCAATCATAATGGTTTAAGTGAATATTGAATGCATAAGTAATTTTATTTATATCCACTGTCCTTTCCCTTATTTTCGAATCATTACATAGCATTTCATATCTATTCATGATTTCATAATATGTCTCGATTTCAGTAATTTGATAATTTTTGGATCATATCATAAGTATGAATGCCTTTCTATAATGTACAACTACCTGCGGTACGCTGCTCCTCCATTTCATGGTCAAGCGCGACCTATCATATTTCACGGGGGTGCGGGTGACTTTTAAATATGCCTGCATATGAGTTAATTCCCTATGTTCATCAATTCCCAAAAATAGCAAGTTTAACGATATATTTTTTTCGATATACACGGGGAGTTGTTCCATTGCCATTTCTGTGTATTATTGTGAAGAACTAATAGTGTGCAGGATTTAGACAAAATGGGAGGACGAGCAATACATAGTGAATCTCTAGTACTAACAGTTTCCGACGTTGCACGAGAAATTTTGGAGAGAGCAAGGTGGATTACATACCTTACGCGACTACAGTAGCCCCATGAAACTGTGGCTGTTGAATTTTTGCAGAACTTGCAGGAGAGTTATTCCATGGTAAGAGGTAGGCAAATAACAGTGACAGAGGTAGTAATTGCTGAGGTATCTGGTCTACCCGCAGTTGGACCCATATGGACCCATAAAAAAGTAAAACTTCAAGAGGCCATGAACATCTTTTGGGATGAATGAAAAACCCTGATCGTCAAAGGAAAAGGAGTCCAACCAGCAACTCTCGGAGAACCATGGATGGAACTGGCCAGAGTAGTACAAATATACATTACATGTGACGGAAGAAACGATGTGGTAAGACCACGCCACATTAAATTACTAGCAGTACTAAAACAAAAATGCGCTATGAATTTTCCTGCATTTTTAAAAATTTTATTGCATGACGCTGCTCAGAGCATAAGGAAATCCTGTCATAAAAGGATGGTGGTAAGAAACCACTGTCTAATTCGATTAATGCTTAGTTACAGTCTTGCCTAGCAGCAGACTATAAGGCCAAATATGAATTACCTGAAGGGAAAATAGGGCATGTTTCTGAAGTTTTAGCTGCAAATCATGGTTTTAGACCACTTAATGAAAACACTTTCCAACTTATTCTCTAACTGCTTTACATGTAAATTATGGTTTTCATGAGGACATGAAAAAGGATAAGCAAGGGGGTGTGTTGAGCATTGGAAAAGGTATGCATTTTCCATGTATTTCATTATCTTTTTCTTTTAATCATGACTCCTCTATGTTCTAGAATGATAATATATTGAAGAATTACAATAGAATTGAGGAGGTTAGTGCTTAGTGCGAAATTAACTAAATATTGTCTTTTCCTCTATATAGGAACTCAATGAAGTGGGATGCCACCATTTGGAAGGAAACAATAAGACAGGTGTAACTGTTGTCCCTTCAACAAAACGCCGTAGCCAGACAAGAAAACCAAGTTCGGAGTGCACAGTCAAAGTAAGGAAAGGAACAGCGCGGCACCAACGCAAGAAGATGAAACGACAGCCAGAGAAGGAATATAGAATCCCTCAAGATCTCTTGATCCTGAGGGATCGTTGTTCAACGTCATCTATACTTCTTGTTTCCTCTACCTGGTTGTTATAAAAGAACAACGTTTGTAGAAATGACAACAATTAGACATCTTATGATCATTCTAATTCCTTTTGTAATTTCAGAATTTTTCATCGACTCTCGTTAATTAAAACAGAGTATGATTGCTTGTATACTTTGATACATACGATTAATACATAAATTCAGTTGTCCTTCTATTATTAGATACTGGAATAGTTCGACGGTGCTTCACTGGCGACTAAGGGCCCGGCCCTGGTGGATCCACTTGTTATTTGTACTTTAAATTCCAATTCCAGTCGTGTGATGGTTTTTATTAGCTTTTGTTTCTTTTAAACTTCATTGCTTCACAATTACCTTAGTTTATAGTTTACTGTTTTATGAAATTGGTGTGTTTCATCAGTAAATCGCGTTGTCATTCCTTTCCACATGACTAGAGTATTTATTCTTTTATAATTTATATTGTTATGCTTTGCATATATAGAGCTTCTCTATTCAGGATTACTGTTCATTTCCATTAATAGTTTTATGTTCATTTCCATGAATGGTTTGTTGTTTATTTTCATTAAATAGTTGTCATTCATTTCCAGTAAACAGATTTTTTGTTCACTCTTGTTAATTAATTTTAATGTTTATTCCTTTTTGCAAGAGTATGGTTTTTCTTTGGATTGTTATTACAAAAAGCTGCGTTAGTGATTTAACACAGTTACCATTTCCATTGAATTGCGTTAGTGTCGAACACAAGATCATCAACTATAAAGGACATTGGTTATCACTACCTACATTCTCAGATTGATTACCTTGTTCATATTTGATTTCATTTACATCAATTGACGGAGGAAAGAGTTATTACTACTGCATCCATGACTGATGATTTTTTAATGATTGTATGAACTACAGGACATTGAGTTTTATATTGTTGTAATTAGATTTCATTTTCAAACATCTGTTTACTCTTGTATTTAAGACATTGTACTACACATTGAAGAAGCATTACTCTTAGAATAAATTGCAGCCTCAAACTGAGTACACTCTTGAGATAAAAAGTCGTACCTGGATTGATAATTAATGTAGGATAAATAGGAGTTAAAAAGACACCTTTTATACCTCAACAGTGGATGCTCCTACTTTATCTCTCACATCCAACAATAATGTGTCATTTTATGTTGTGTGCTTCATTCCATCTCTGGTGGATGGATTTGCATGAGTGGTTTCTACAATTCTCTATTAATATGCTAGTGGTTTCTCCACATCTAGAGGTTCATCCTCTGGAGCTAAGATCTCCTCAACTGCATGCAACTCAACCTCCCTCTAAATGGACAATCACATGCCTTTTCCTTCATCAAAATTCACATCTCTTTTGACCACTTTCATCTAATTTGCTGGCAAGTACACTTGATAGTTGTGAGGTGTATCACTGTGACCCGAAAATATCCCTAACTATGTTATTGGCTCTAGCTTCTTCCTAGCATCTTTGGTCACATGAAAATAGACACATGTAACAAAAATTTTAAAATATGAAACATTGAGTTTCTTACCTCAAAAATCCTCCTCTGGTTTACTCATCCCAAGTATTCGATGAGGAATTTTGTTCAGCACAAATATTGCTGAGAACGTAAATACTATTGTATTGTATGCTTCTTCCCACAAATTCAATGGTAGGCCCTAATCATCCAACATAGCTCATGTTGCTCCAATAATAGTTATGTTCTTTATTTCTGTAATCCCATTCTGTTGTGGGTTATGACGTGAAATCAATTCTCTTTGAATTCCTTCTGAAGCACAAAATTTCTTGAATTCATTAGAGATGTAATCTCCACCATTTTCACTCCTCAGAGCCTTCACCTTCTTCCTTGTATCTTTCTCAAAAAATGCCTTGAACTCAAAAAACTTGAAGAACATCTAATATTTATTCTGCATGAAGAAAATCCAACACTTTCTTGAAAAAGCATAAAAAAAATCATGTGATACTTGTTATTTGTTGTGGAAGATGTTGATAACGATCCACACACATTTGATTGAACTCTCTCAAGAATTACCGCTTCTCGTATTTCCTTAGCATGAAAGTTGGCCTTTCTATACTTCCCCATGGTACACCCTTTGCATGTGTCTCTCTGTGGAAATGTACCCTTTAGAATCCCTTTAGAAATCTGTTGCATGATCCTCAAAGCATTGTGGTGAACATGGTCCAACCTGTTATTCCATAACTCACCGATGTCTCGGCTCACCACTTTCTCTGCTTTACTTCTCAATGTTGTGCAGTCATCTACATTAAGTTTGTAGAGGTTTTTCACTTGAACCCCAATATTTTTCACCTGTCTCGTGGCTTTGTGATGAAGGAATGAATTTTCTTCACTAAAAATCACATCATATCCACAATATTCCAACATAGCAATAGAAACCAAATTATTCTTTAAAACAGGTACATACATGACATATTTTATTATGATAGATTTACCTCACTATCTCTGGAAAGTAACTGTACCGATGGAACTACTACTATACCTCCCATCATCACCCATCTCGATTTACATCCAGAGATCCTTCTTCTCCAAGCTGCTGAAGAATTTTTTTTTCTAGTCATGTGGAATGAGGCTCCACTATCCAAGTACCACATAGATCCCAATGTCGATGACACCATGAATGCGATGAGGCTAAAGTCCAACTCGAATTGTGAAGCCAATTCTTCACCTGTTGCTCCTCCTTAGGCCTTCTTGTTGTTCTTATTTTATGGACAGTTTCTAGCATAATGTCCATGCTCATGAAAATTGAAACATTTCACCTTTGACAAGTCTCACTTCTTTCCTACCTTGTTGGTCTCAAATTTGGAATGGGACACTTCCCCCTTTTCCTTTCTTAGCCTTGCCAACCAAGGGACAATTTTCTTCATCATCAGTCTTTCACGAGGATCCATCTCTGGTGCTCCGCCGAATTTCTTTTTGTGCCAAATCGAACCAAAGTCGCTCCCAATCTAGTAGCTTCTCCCTCCCATTAACGGAGTCTTGGTAGCGATGCCAACTCTTAAGAAATCCTAGAAGACCTATGCTCACCAAATCATCCATAGCAAGAGTGACCCCAACACTTCCAAGCTCATGTTAACATTCAGTGAACTTGGTCACGTATTTCTGGATTGTATCACCCTTCTCCATTTTGATCTTCTTGAGATTCTATTTCAGCACCAACTTCTTATGGTCGTTGTTGTTCTGATACAGATCTGTTAGGGCCTTCCACATTGCATATGGAGTTTCATTCTCGTTGAGGCTCGAGACAATATGGTCTGAACTCCCTCTAACAAGGTCCTTCTCGCTTTCACAACATTCTTCTTCCATGCATCAAGAAGTTGAGCATCTGTTGCTGCAGGTTGTAGGACATCAACATCTATGAATTTCAATATAATTTGAATTTCCCCCGGGTGCATATTTGAGTCTGAAGCCATTTAAAGACATCTTGATCTGTTGTTGGATACTAAATAATAAATTTGCAAATTCGAACATGATCAAAACAAACTATGTTCTTCTCATCTTATTGTGAATTCTTACGCTCGGATACCATGTAGAAAATATACCAATGGGATTCAGTATGATATTATAATGTACTAAAACAAGATACTGAATCATTCTACAATTTGGGGAAACAAAATACGATCGCACAATCACATAACAAGTAAGAGAAAGAGACAATCAATCGCACAACATAAGATGTATCAGGGAAAGCGTGCCGCCTAAAACCGCGCTATATGTATATTGTATAAATTCAAGGATCATGAAATAATACAATGCTTTCTCCCACAAGATGACTCCTGCACTTTGCCAACCGTCTCACATTGATCTAGGAAAAATGAGACAAATGCTTAGCCAAATCTCTCGCACTACTAAGCATGCCTTGCTCATGCATTCCTTGAGGAATTAAATCTCTATTAAATAGGAAATCCATATAATTTATTGTGCAATGCATCAAGGGCCTCCAACTGACTTTATAACTAATCTATACAATTTTATAATTATACAACTGATAGTTATCTTCCCTTTAAACTATGTATCAACTGGGTCTTCCTCAAAACTGACATACAACAACTATTTATAGCAAATTATCAGTTAATTAATTTATCACTCTTTGTGAATTAAATAATTTTTAATTCACTGGACCTATCTCTAACTCATCACTTAGTTAGAACTAGTTAAACTGATTTTAACTCAATTTCTTGAGTTAGCTAATTACAACTCATGCATAACTGCAAGTGGACCTCATTAAATCATGAAATCACTCTACATGCATTCTCTTAGACCCTCAACTCAAATTTCCTAAGATAACTTACTCATTCTGACTTAGTTAACTAATATAAGTTGTTATAAGATAAAATTATAATTTCTCTTCCAATTTAATTAAGAGAAAATTAAAATCTCACTCTAAGATAACATTTCTGACTCCCATTTCAACGAACATAGCTAGCTTCGAAATTGAGTAAATATGTGGAACCCTCTCGTATTTTACACCCAAAATGTTCTAGCCATCGTTATGCTACAGATTTTCCTTGGATAAGCCTGCCTTGCTGGAGCATTTTGATGCACCCCATATATCCTATGATACAGGGCTCCGGGATCTAGGTGTCCACTAATGTCCTTTAACTATTAAGATAAATATTGACGTAAATCTGAAAAAGGTGAAGTGTGATTCAAGATTAGTTTATCTTAAATTATTTATTCAGTTTGGTTAAAAGGTTGTAAATGTCAATTATGATGAATTTATTTCAATTACATTATCGATATTATAAACTGAGTTAATAGATGTTATATGTTTATATGTTGGCAGAAAATATTATATTATTAAATTGTAGTTTTATATATATATTTTTTCTTTTCTTTTAAGATTTCGAGTGATGAAACGAGGAGGCAAGTCTCTAATGCCTTTCCATGCTTTACATTTCCATAATATTCCTGATAGTGCGAGGACACGCAGTAGAAACTGACTGTCTATCGGTCTTCGTGTCTTTGCCATAGACCTTATCTTGGTATCTTGATAACACCATATACCGTATCTTGATAACCTGAAAATTTCCAGTGGAACCCTTTTGGATCTTTTACATCCAAAAGGGCATCCTTATGCTGTAGGATGTCCTTGGATAAGCCTGCCTTATTGTAGACATTTTAGATGCACCGTGTATATCCTATGATGCAACGCTCCATGGGCTGGGTGTCCACTGATTGATTTTAATTGTTAAGATAAATACATCTTAATATCAACATAAATCTGAAAAAAAATTTTGAAGTGTGTATCAAGACGAGTTTATCTTAAGTTATTTTAATGGGTTGGGTGAAAAAGTTATAATTGTGAATTATGATGAATATATATTAATTAATTTTATATTATTAATGACTTAGGTTAAAAATTTATAAGTGTGAATTATGATAAATATATATTAATTAATTAATTATATATATATATATATATATTAGTTGGAAATATAATTTTTAATTGTATTGTGGTTTCGCTTAAGTGGTTCAAAGGATACTTCAAAGGATACATGTTGTTGCTAGTTGTTGTTGATCATAAATTGTGTAACATTGTAATTTTTTTACACAATTTACTCATGGGTATCTTTCCAAATTACTATTTTGTATTCCTCATTAACTATTAGATAAAATATTCATCATTGCATAGATATACTTTAGTAAAGGATTAGTAAGTTACATAATCATTATATTAACATAAATTTTCTAATATATCATTGCATCATTTTTGTGATTCCTTTAGTTAATCACATACTTGATAATATAAATGACATGCAATGCAAAGAATCAACATCATAAGAATGACAAAATGGGAAAACACGTGATTGAAACATCGATATACCGTGGAAACCTTGTAGGGTAAAAGCCAACAAAAGTTTAATTTTTTTATTGAACGCTCGTGAGGGTACTCAATCATTATAAGGGAGTCCATCCTTGACCATTGTCATAAGATCTTACAAAGAAATATCATATTAAATGCAACACAACTAGCTATAAGCTATTACAATAACCGTGATATCATTTTCCCACAAAGCCTTGAAAAATAGGTTCTTGTGACCTCGTTCTTCCCATCATTGGATTATCCAAGAACTAACATTACTCAATATGCATAGATCATAGTTATTTTCCTGCCACAATATTAAACAATTATATATTTTTCATTTGTTACAATCTTTTCCTGCAATTGTTACTTGTCAGCAAACTTTGATATCATGATTAGATCAAATATTGGCCAGACCAATAATAAGTCCTTATTAAGATGCTTCAACATCTATTCATGTGTACTCATAAAACATAAACAAAACATTATGACATTCATTTCTTTAACAATATTGCACATACACTAATTAAAATCATTTAACTATCAAAGCATATCTACTTATTTTTAAACATGTATTGTTAGGACATATGTTTGTCCACCCATAACTCGCATGTGTAAGTAAATATATATAGATAACCATGGCATGTTCACTTGTCCCTATTCCACATCTGACACAAGAATGGAAACAACTACTTCTATCCACAAAAAGCAATAACATTAGAGAACCTCCATTTTTATTACTATCTCTTATCAATATGAATAGGGAAGATCTTTCAAGATAAATGCCACATTAATTGTTGTTCCCTTCACATAAACATGCAAAATAAAACTGCTACAACTATCCATATTTCTTGCATGCAATTACATAAACGTCATCCGAAAAGATATAAGCCATAAGCTATTGTCATATAATTTCATATTAAATTTCAATAAAATAACTATTCTTCTTGCAAACGCCAATACACTTTCTCCTATTATAAAAAAATGTTTTCAAGAAGTCAAACATAGTAGTTATTCTTCCCAGGGATGCAACTATATAAACTTTATTCAAAATAACATAACCCCTTAGGTATTATTTTTTGTGCAAACAAATACGTAAGAGAAATATAACACAATCGATCTTGTGTCTATGCATGCAAATGCATAATTTTGTGCAAAGAAATCTTAACATGACGGGTATTATTTCTTGCATGCAAATGTATATTCTTTCCAAAGTAAAGTTAACAATATCTTGTATGCAAATAAATAAATTTTCCAAAGAAAGTCTATCATAATATTCATTCTTTTTATGTATGTATAATGGCACATTTCTTTCAATAAATCTCACACGATAACTATTTTTTCCATGCATGAAAAATATGTAATCCTCTAACATGTTATTCATTCTTTTCATGCGTGTTTTTTTTCAAGGAATACGGCACTATAGTTGTAATGTTCATGCATGGAATGATTATATTTATTTTCAAGAAACACCAAACATGTTATTCCATTTTTGTGCATGCAAAGAACATATTCCATTTCAAGAAATATCAAAGATAATAGTTCTATTTTGTGCATGAAAATAACTTATTTATTTTCAAGAAATATACAACATAATAGTTCTATTTTTTGTGCATGTAAATTCATCTTCTTTCTCAAAGAATTCTAGCACAACATGCTATCTTTTTTCCCATGCAAATGTATATTCTTTCCAAAAAATATAACACAATAGCAATGATAGTTATTCTTCTTGCATGCACAATATAATCTTTTCAAGAAAGAAAACTATCATAATAGTTATTATTCCATGCATGTAACAACATGTTTCATGTTCAAGAAATCCAATACAAAATTATTCTTTCCCTTGCTCGTGCCACACACATATGTGTGTGTTTATTTATCTAACCAGTCTATCTTTGTAATTATACTTTTTGTCCTCCATGTAATTATATACTTATTTTCCAAAAAACCTAACATAAAAGTTATTGTTTTTTCTACATGCAAAAATACAATAATCTCAAAAACATAACTAACTCACTAGCTATTATGATTAAAAATAATATATTTCTTCACACAATTCTGCATAATATTTTCAATAACTAACATAGTTACTTACTTATATTTTTATGCAAAAGATTTGTATGTGTTCTTTTCCCAAAACAAACCTAACAGAAGATAATTTATCTTTCACCATGTATTTTTATCTAAGAAAATAAAGCGGCCACTCATCTTTTATAATGCCGCAAAAACCTTTTATAATACCATTTTTATGCAAAAGATTTGTATGTGTTCTTCTCCCAAAACAAACTTAACACAAGATAATTTATCTTTCACCATGTATTTTTATCTTAAGAAAATAACGCGGCCACTCATCCTTTTATAATACCACAAAATCCTTTTATAATGCCACAAAAATAAGGAGCAACAAATGTATATACTACGTAAACCATGCTTAAATTATTCAAGTAAAAACCTCCTTTGCTCTTGCATTCTACTCATCCATTAAAAGTGGGAACTCAAAATTAGAAGGGTGAAATACTCATTATTTGCTTTGACCATAGAGAGCGAAAGAAAAAAAAAAAACTTAAAATGCACCATTTAATACAAGGGCTCCGAGGAAAATCATCATTGTGAACCGTCACGACACCTTTCAGAAAACCAAAGGCATGACTTCTTGCAGAGAATGACAAAGAACAACATTCTTCCGTTGAGCATACATCTAAAGAACCGGAAGATTTCTCCAGGAAGACATTACGCTTCTCTTAAATTTTACATGCATGAATATCAAGAATGTATGTGGACTATTCGTCATGAGAGCAATAGTTCCAATCGCGTGGTACGTGGCAACACACTTCAAAAATAAACCTAAACCATTGTCTCTATCATCATCATTAACTTTTAAGTAAGAGACCTAAGGAAAATAAACAATGTGAAGGGCGGTTATCAATAACCAAACCCTAACTAAATTTTCATTTTAATTATCATGTTAAGAAAATAACGATAAGTCAATGAAGTTAATATTTCACAATAGGTAAACATATGACTTTTATCTAAAGGGATATTACATATTCGACTCTTTTCAATTTTCTTTGGGGTGAGACCCGGCCCCATAATTACGGCCAACAGTTTATCCAGTTTACTACATTTACTCGCCAGTTTATCATCTTTGTTAAGAAATTTCCAAAACCTTGAATAATTAGAATACAAATTGTCTTATGTTTTTCAAAGCGTTTAATTCATTTATATATTTAACAACACATTTTAAACATCTAACATTTAGCATTGGAAAAAATTTCTAATAATTAAATTAGAGTATAGTATAATGAGGCATAAATTTCCCCCGAAAAACTATGAACGTTTTTCTTAAAAATTAGGGTTACAATTGTGAAGCTTCAAGGTTTTGAGTGTCCTAAGGGTTTTTGATGGTTTTGAATCCATTTCCACCATAAAAAAATAGGATTAAGAACTCATGTCAATTTTTTTTTCAAATAGTCGATTTCTGCAATTTTTAACCTTCGAGAAAATTTGATGCCTCCATAAAGAACACCTTAAACTAGTATGAATATTTTTTCCCTTAATAATTAAATTATTAATATTTTTATAATTAATTAATATAGACATATTTTTGTAGTTGAAAAATAGTTTATAATTTAATTAATACTTACAATATTAATAAAGTAATTAATAATTTACAATATTAATAAAATACGATTATTATTTTCCCACTTGGTTTAGAATAGACGGTGATGTGTGTACTATTAAGGCACTCAGTGATTGAAATCCAGTCATGTTTCCATGTTAAAGATTAGTGTGGCCTAGATCAAGTATGATTCCCAAAGAATTTTAACAACTTAAAGCCAACCAAAATTTTTAAATATATAATAATCTCAAAGCTCACACAACGTATATATAGAGATATATATTAAATTTATTTAATTAAAAAAAATTAAAAAATATTATAATTTAATTAAAAAAAAATTATGTGCCCATTTTAAAACCATTACGATATCCAAAAACGAGCCCATCAAAATGAAAATGTTCTAATTGAAAAAATGGATTCATTTATAAGATTGAGAGTATGCGCTTATTAAGCCATTCCCATCATTACTACATTGGTGAAGAGATGTTTATTTATGAAATTTCCACTCTGGAATTTTTTAACTTATCAATGACATTATTGTATTAGTAATTTATTAATTTGTTGATAAAAATTTTAATAGAAAATAAATGTTTAATTATTTGAAATATTTTATTTTATTTTTCTAAAATTTAATGATAATTAATTGATGAGATATTTTTTATATTTGCAATTTATTTTTCAATACAAAAATATATTTCATAAGACTATTTAATCTATATATATTTAACAATTTAATTTTATCATTCTAACCATTGTTATCCAATTTTCAAAGAAAACTCATCATAAAATATGACTAGAAAAGAGAATAAAGAGAATAAAGATAGAATGTTTAGATTACACTTAACAAAAATATCATACATTCAATTTAGTCTTCCAAAAGGAAACAGGCCCATTAACACCTTAAGCCATGTAATCAATCACTTTCATTTATATGAAACTTTTGTTTACTAATGAACATAACTAACATGGAAATTGAATTAATAATAATGAGCATACCATATTTAAAAAAAAAAAAAAAACCGTTGAAATAAGTCTTTTTAAGTTTCATTTCATTCTACATATATGATGAAACACCTTCAAAATTATGTAATTTAGTGGCGGGATCCATCTAATATTGAGAAACTTACTCTTACCTAGCTTAAGGAGGATCTACCTAATAGGATGGTGAGGAAAGAAACTGCCTATGGCCACTAGAGTTATAATAGTATATTATAGATCTATCCATGTTAGAACTTCATAAATTAGGGGTCAATTCTAGTAGCATTAGAATAATGATTGGTTTTTATGCCTTATTAAGAAAATTAGCTTAAATTTTTTTCACATTTTCCCTAAGAAAATTAACTTTGTCTTCACTAAGAAGAACTTGGTTGAGAAATTTTATTTTGATAATTTGATACCTTTATCCCTATCCAAACCATGGCTATCCTCGTTAATAATATCTAATGGAAAGAAAAGCTTGAATCAAATACCTTTTATTTAGAAGGGGATCCAAATCTAATGAGGGGACATAAAAAAGTATCTAATAACAATATAAAGATGTGGGTTAGATATATAAAGATGTGGGTCAAATAATAATTATAAAAAATTCAAGAAAAAACCACAAAAAAATGAAGAAACATATTCATATATTTAAGTGTGTGTGCAATATTCATTGTTGTAATTAATTATTTATGTTAATTGGGTTGTGGCCTAAAGGTAAATAAATGGGATTTTTCAATTACTAGGATTCCTAGTTAATCAATGGGTTACCCACCTAGCAAATATAAATTAGTACAACTTATACCCACCACCAAAAGAAAAATAAATAAATATAATTCTATTTGGATTATTTAACATATGATAAACATTTTAGTTTTTCTTCATTAAAACAATTCCATGTGCAACTGAGGAGCTTTCAAGTTTCATGTTTCTCAACTCCAACTTTAATTAGAAAACATGCATACTATAAAATGATCTTAAGTGAGTTTACACTCAATTTAGGCCATATTTTAGAGAGATTATGAGTTACAAAAATATTAGATTAAACACTTAGGTTACAACATAAGTATGATGAGTACTCCTAATCTATTGTGGGTTGCTAAATATAGTTATAACAGAAAGTACTAGAAAATATAGAAAATTAACAACAACATATGTGTACATATTAATTCCTCTATCTCTATTCAATACATATAATAGTGTATATATAAGCATAAACTACAATTAATACTATTTTTTATTAGGTTTTTATTATTTAACTATAGAAAAAACCACAAAATTATGTAAGACCTTCATCATGTTCCCACTTCAGTAACGCTTTCATAATTTATGAACATGTAAATATAGATAATTAATAAAAATCCCACATGTCAGACCAATTTTGTAATCTTCCTCATTCCTACATTATATATAAATTCATAATTGACAATGATTTGGACTTTTGTTTTCAAAAAAAAAATAACACAACCTTTTGTGAAATATCTAGGTATTATCCTCTAATTTGAATATCACCCTTGTTCAAATGATATTTTCAATCTTTAAGTATATCTAAACCAAAACAAAGTTGCATTCATTGAGAATATCCATATTCTAAGAGTTGTTTCTCACACTTGTATTAAGGTTTTTTCCTTTTCATTTATAAAATTTCTAATTTCAATTTCAACCAATAGCAATATATACTTACTAGTTAATTTAGCTATAGAGATTGATTGTGACCTTGATCCAAACCATCTTCATCAAATTTAACAATAATTTACATATGGGTTGATTACTACCCTCATTTAAATGCCAATAACATATCCATTAACTATCACCCTCCTTAAGGTCATGTCTCTTAGGAATTGAATACCAATTTTAGCAAAAAATAATGGCAGACAAAGCAATAGCTAGTGTAAGAAGTGGCTAACATCTACATCTAGAGGATACTCACCCTCATCACTAATAGCTAGAATTGGGATTACCAATAGCTACTACAAGAATTACGCACCATAGCTACTACACAAATCATGCACCACCCTCATCCAATGGTAGTGTCCATATTAATCACATTAACATACAAATTGGCTACTACCCACATCCAAATGATAGTCACTTGCATTAAGGGAGTTCAACACTCTAATTAAGTACAATCCTTATCCCAAAAAAATCACCCTTATTGAAAATATCAGCGTAATTAGGGCTAGATAAATACTTAGGAATTGATTATCATCTCCATACAAATGATATTCCTTGAGTAACGATAGCTAGAGTAATAAGTGACTACCAGTGTCATCTAAATGACAATCAACATCATTAATAAATAAATATAGCCAACTTAAACATTGATTTCCATCTTCATACAAATGGTATTCTCCCTCTAGAATCATAGTTATCATTAGAATAACTACTATCCTTATCGAAAAAAAGTCACTTTAGTTAACTACAATAATTTTTCTTGTTAATATTTATCACTAGCAAACCAAATTAATAGTCACCTTCATTATATATGTGTAGCACAAGAATTGAATATGACCCTCATGTGATAAATAACCTCTATATTTAAGTATAAATATACTAGAATTGGATTCCCACATGATTCAACAAATAATGTCCCTTGTTAAGTGTTGTACTACTAGTTCAAAACTTTGTACTACTAGTTCAAAACTTAATAGCTATATTTTTCTAATGGAGAAACCCTTCTTCAATATAAGTAACTTGGGAATTTACTATTACCTATTCACTAAGGTTAAATTTATTTAGATTTTAAATTCTTCAAGTAATGAATGTGATTATCTTAATAATATAATATTGAGTTGTTATAATTAATGAAGTTAGGTTAGAAACTGATTAATAATAAACACTTTCAATCAAACAATAATCTCTCTTCTTATTTTTAATTGACTACTTATCTTAACATTTAACTAAACTCATCATCATAACTTCAAAAATGGAATTTTCTTTTATTTATTAATATTAATACTTAATAATAACAATAAGTTTAAAATTAAATATTACATATATCCATTAATGATAATTGACTTCAAAGTTTACCATTATCCTTATCCACTCAATACAACTGTATACAATTTCATCTATTAACCATAAATATTACTACTTTTATTAATGATATGTAGTTTTGAAATTGATCATCAATAATGGTAAATAATCAATAATCGTCATAGTAAAATAACGAAAATGAATTATTTATTCATTAATAATACCTTTGAAATTGACTCTACCTTCAAAATTGAAAATTGATTTTATCCATTAATAATAGATAACTTTTGAGCTCATGGTACAAACTTCAAAATTGAAAATTGATTTATCCATTAATAATAGATAACTTTTTAGCTCATGATAACTTGTGTACTTATTACAATAGTAATTATAAAAATAACCATATATTAATAGTCATTAGTTTTGAAAATGAGTATCACGTTTCAAAAAAATGAATTATTCATGGACCCCATTTAACGTGGGCATTGACTACCACCTCTTTGTACTATGGTAAAAGTGGAACCCACCTCTTTGTACAACGACTCTCTTGGTACAATAATCGTCATAGTAAAATAACGCAAATGAATGATTAGTATTCATTAATAGTACTTTTGGAATTGACTATTACTTTCAAAATTGAAAATTAGTTTTTCATTAACAATACATATTTTATTTTCTGGGTTATATATTATTAAATGTGTTTGGGCATATATTGTCTATAGTTAGATTTAAATTCTTTTAAATTTAATGGCTGTCTCACAGCATTTAATAACATATAGTCCATAAAATAGGGTTATATATTATTAAATGTGGTTGAGTATATACTGCCCACCATCTAACGATGGCCCCACTGCAAGCATTTAATAACGTATAGTCCAGGAAATAAGGTTATATCAATAGCCCCACTACATTTAATAACATATAGTCTAGAAAATAAAACTCGCTCATAATAACTTTTATACATTATACATTAGTAATTATAAAATAACTACATATTAATAATCATAAGTTTTGAAAATGAGTATCACGTTTGAAAAAACTGAATTATTCATGGACCCATTTAATTTGGGCATTGACTACCAACTCTTTGTACTATGGTAAAAGTGGAGCCCACCTTTTCACACTATAATGAAATTAAAATTGATAGAATTGAATATATATATATATATATATATATATATATATATATATATTATTGATTTTCTTTGAAAATTGCAAAATATGGATTTATAAGATATGCATTAAAAAAATACAATATTGATAGATATTTACAACCACAAATTTTTAGGGTAAGGTTTTATATGGTAAGGTCACTTTGGTGTAATAAAATATTTTATTTAAAAAGAAGTATAAAAATAATTGGCGCTATGTGATTTATTTTACTAGTTTCAATCTTACTTCTTAACCCTTGTGAGCATCATTCTATGCAATGAGTGCTAAGTGGGCTATTCAAAAATCATGAGAAATTAATTAGTTAACTACCTCTCATGGAAATGATCACAAATAAATGACTTACTTAATGTAATTGAATCCCAGAAATGATATTTAATATAAAAATAATTTTAGATGATGAATACTTTACTTTACTTAATTATTATTATTATTGTTGTTGTTGTTGTTGTTGTTGTCATCATCATTATTATTATTATTATTATTATTAATTTTATTTAAAATTGAAAAAATCATTAAAATATTATATTTTGTGTTTTAGTCTATTTGTTATATGTTTTGTAGTTTTTGTGGGTATATTTTTTGGTCAAAATTTCTCACAATCTAGCATGGATTTCTTGGAATTACAAGAGCTTGAAGTGTTTTTTGGATTGTTGAATTTTTAGATGCAATCAAAAACACATTTTTTACAACAAAATATCACAATTTGACCAAAATTTGTTTCCCCATATTCCTCTCTAAAACTGCAAAACTTATAATAGTAACACAATGCAATATTATATCAATTAAGTATCTTAAAGTTTTTTTAGATATTGAATAATTTTTTGTATTTAAAATTGCAATTTAAGAAATGTAAAATTAACTCAAAATTTTAGGGGGTAATAGGTAGGCTAATTTTCTATGAATTTTCCAAAAAAATATTCTCTAATTTCGACCAAAATTTTTGAAGATTAGGTAGACCAAAATTTTTGAAGATTACTTAGACCAAACATTTTCTGCTACTCGTTTGTCTGAAGGGAAATCAGACCAATAACATCAGCTTAGATTCTTGAGGTTGCTAAGACCTTATCTAACTAGAGAATCTTGAAAATAGAAACTTATAAAAATACGTTGGTTGTTCAAACCTTGACATACATAGACATGAGAAAACCAAAAATACTAATAAAGCTACAAGAAAAAAAATTGTTGAGTCATAAAAATTGTGGTTGATCTCCTAGATAGAATCGTCAATTTGTAGTCTATAATATCAATTTATTCATCTAGCTTTTAGAATTTGGTATACAAGTTCTCTTGTACCTCATTATGTAGATGACATTTAACTGTGTGCCAACTTTGTTACATGATAAAAAAACTAATGAGAACACATGCAATGCACTAAGTATATTGGGAGCCACAACCCTATTTTGTGTGAGCTAGAAACATATCAAGGAGGAGGGGGGTAGAAATGCCAATTCTAGAAACCTTTTTAGGAGAATGTATAATTGCAATTTCACTAACAATTATATAACTATATTTCAGTGATAATTATTTAAAATAATTAAGAGTTAAAATATTTAGACTTATCTAATGGATACACAAATTCTATAATGGATTATATTAAGTGTTTGAATAGTTTTTATGTAATTTATTTGTTATACTTAAGTTTTAAATAGGTTTTATTACAAGTTGGTTGCAAAACTATTTATATATATTATTGACATACTTAAAAAATAATTTAATATTCTCAATTTTAAACATGATTTTGGGATTAGAAAAATATGTCTCACTATAAGTTTATTTAATCATGTAAACATAACTACATCAATTCCCTTAATTTTGTCATTTTCTTATTTTCATTTTCATTTAAAGATGCAATTAGCTCACTTCCCAACATTACACTAATGTATACTCGGTACTTATCCAATTCATAATCCCATAACCCCATGTTTACTTAAATTTACCATCTATCACTTGCACTGAATTCTCATGAAACCTACGTCTATACTAACCTTGTCACTATCGAACCATACAGGTTTCCTAAAAACTCCTTAGTTTTCTTTATTCAAATCATGGTCTCTGCTTCAAAAATCAAACACAATGCATTCTTCTCAACAATGTGTGCTAACTATCGTTCACATTGGAATACAAGGAACCATGACAACCCTTCACAAGTCAATTTTAAACTATTTATTTCCTAGTTTCATGCGTTAAACATAACCTTCGCTTGCACTTCGTAAAGTAGGTATCCATCCCCAATTGCTCTATTATTATCACATTACCAACAAATCCTTCACATTTGCATATAACCTGCCATAGTTCGTAGGTTGACCAACTTAAGATATGGCACTACAATAGAAGAAAATTTGCATTTCTTTACAAGAAAAATAATTACATGGAGATTACCAACTACTAGTAGACATTTTCGACCTAATATATTCTCATTCAACAAGTGTTTTCATGTTCGGTTTCACCTACTACGAGAGCAAAGAATATATCCATTTTTTTTGTAATATTGAAATGTAGATACGTTAATGCATAAATTAGCACAATAAAGTTTGTCAAGAATCAAGAAAATTTAAGTGCATAAACTAAGACATAATGTTTGTATCAATCTGGGAGTTCGTCAACTTAGAAGAATAATACAAGCTATAAATGTATTGTATAAATTGGCTTTCATGTTTTAAAACTAAGTACTAAAGCTAGCTAATCAAAGTCAAAACTTATAATTCTCGCAAAAGTTAAAGCGCTAAGCTAGGAAAGCATGAAACAAAACGTAAACCAATCACGTTGCTTGAAAAAATAAGTACACATACTTGAAATCAAATGCTCGTAAATGAAAAGAAATTGGAAACAATGCTCAAGATGCTTAATTTGATGGACTCGAAATGTACTAGGGTATTGTCCACTTATGAGGAAGAAAGTGGATGGAAACTCGAGTATTTTTTTAATCAACTCCGAATAGTTGGTACACATGCTTATGTCATTGATTTAATCAATGAAATTAAGGAACGAATAATAAATATAAAGAGATAAGGAATTATGTTGCTTGTTGATGCAACAACACGTGAAAGGGTATTTTACATCAATAAAGTTAATGGATTGAACTCGTGGACCTCCACTTAACTTGTCAATTACATGAAGAAGTTATTCTATGGTAATTAGGGTTCATGATTAATACTTTAAATCGTGAAATATGAACAACAATATACAATAAATGTAGTATTGTTTTATTTATTTAATTAACATTAATAGGGAGTTTTGCTTTAGAAAATTATACCATGCACTTTTATTCCAAAAGACCATACATTTGCATA
This sequence comes from Pinus albicaulis, assembly GCA_034641835.2. Taxonomy (NCBI): domain Eukaryota; kingdom Viridiplantae; phylum Streptophyta; class Pinopsida; order Pinales; family Pinaceae; genus Pinus; species Pinus albicaulis. Next base: position 1,340,762,893 of record CM076584.1, on the reverse strand, counting down.
ATTCAACCTATAGATATTGTTAGAAAATTAATAAACTTTGCAATATAAATCTCATAAATTAAATGAATTACATTAACTTCAACAATATTTTATTAATGGAAATTTCAGAAGGAAATATATATCTATATCTATATATATATATATATATATATATATATATGAATATATATGAATCAAAACTTCAGAATAGATTTCTAAAAATGATTGTGCCAAATCTCTTTGACTATTTAGCTTGCACTAAGCATTTATGTCTACTACAAGCAATTTTGATCCTCTTTGATGAAGTAACTCGACCCTTTAAGGCAACAAGAAATTTAACCTTCTCTTGATTCTGGAAATTTGATCTCCTTGAATACTCAATTCGACCCCTTCTACAAAAGTAAATGATCAACTAGGGTGGTTGTACGACCACTAAAACTAATCACCACCAACTACGATGTATATCTCAACATTCAAACTGAGAATTCTACAAGGGTTTCCCTTCACTGGTAAGCTACAAGAGCTCTAATACCAATCTATCAAATATCTAATCAAAACCATAAATGAACCCTCCTCTTTCTTCTTATAATTTTCCCCATACAAACACCATGGGTCACTAAAATACCATGGGTCACCATTTTAGTAATAAAGTGACTTTATATATTCTATTTCTTAATTAAATAAAAGTCACTTATAATCCCATTTTTTATTTAATTACCCATTATCACATTTAATAAGACATTATATAAGTAAATTAATTTTATATTTTCTTCTATTCTCCAAATGGGACATTACAGTCCTCCCTTCCCGAGATTGTTTACCCTTAATCAATCCAAAATCTACACTCTTGGGTCTCAATTAAGCCTAGATAATCCCTACTACATATGATTGATAATCTGTAAATCAATACTAGGATCCAAAATATATTTGTAGAATTCTCCTACGTACAGTTGTTGTATTATCTCAACACAATAGACCCGGCCTTCCTATTATATTCCCCAACACAATTTTCTTGGGTACTTGTTTCATCTTTATTTCTAATACCTACACTAAGTGAAATCCAATGTGTATGTATAACATCAAAAGAATTAACTAATTCATTTGTATCACCCCAAATAGTGACTTGAGTTGGCACATCTGGAAAATGTAACTCCAAAGGGAGATCACCATTACCAATACCCCTATAATTCTGAATTTGATCACCATTTACTACCGTAGTAAAATATTTTGGTTATGGATCTCACAACTAGCCATAGTATACAACGCTTGACCCTAATAAGTTGTTGACTTGCTAATGTGGAGCATAATTATGCCTAACATGCATCAATATAAAAACATAAAAATGTGTGAATTTACATGGGTGTTTGATGCATACGTATGTGTCCCAAACAACTAAAATCTTATATCATGTGAATGTACTAGCCAATGTGGTGAACCTAACTTAACATCATTTGATTTGACTAGTTCAAAGTGAGAATTTTCATTATATGGTACTTGGATCTCTTTACTTAAAGGAATGGGATGCATGGACAAACTATTATGGATAAATGGAAATCTATTCCCTTCTAGTAAAGTTTCAGGTGTATTTAGTGTTGCTAATCCACCTTTAACATGATTAACTGAGACTACCAAACTCAGTAGTAGCTTTGTGTAGAGATGTTTTCCGGATCAATCGCATCCATTTTTTAATTTATAAAAAATGGATGCAATTGATCTGGAAAGCATCTCTACACAAAACACTGATCACAAAATCTTGAAATCTACAATCAGTAGTAGCTTGTAAACAAAGGTTCAATCCATCCTCCATTTCTTCTTTTGAATCACTCATAATTACATCAGGTTCTTCTAAATATCAAAACTAACAGGGTTAATAAGTGATGAGGTCTAATAAATAAATCCTAGTATTCCATAATCACAATCAAGGCCATTATTTACCAAATTATCCTAGCATTTACTTGCTTCCGGGTTGACACTTGAATGTTTATGATCTCCATTTCCTCTTGTTGTGGTGCTACATTGTTTTCATTTTCACAGTTTTTACTACTTTTTCTAATATGCATTTATATATGTTTGGTTATAATTAGCTCCATTAAGTTCCCATTTTGCATCATGATTTCACATCATCCCAATTATCAAAGCATCATTATTCTCTAATATATGGTCCTTAAACAATGGGTGTCTCTTTAACTCTTTTTCTCCTTTAAAATTAAGTCTTTGGTTGGGGTCCTCTGTAAGAATATTATCAATCGAGTCCATTTCTTCATATGAAATTTATTCAGGGACAACGAGATAGGGTATTTTGTGATTCAAACTATCATCAAATATGGTTTTTGGATATTCTTCTTTCAAAATTGGAATTTTTGTAAGCAGTTAAAAAATAAATTGATACCAACTGACCACCAACCCATAGAAATTCCAAATAATATATCTGATGCCAAATAATCAAAGCCTCCAAAAACCAAATGTAGCTTTCACATCTACTTCTTTGGTTAGATTTCTTACTGGCACATAATGAATCTTCATATTCTCCCCGAGGCACTATACCCCTCACTGTTGGTCCAAGCAAGTCATCAGTGTTGTTTTTAAGACTAACCTTTCAAAATCCAAACTCTGTCAACTTAAGATGGTTGTCGTGGGAAATCAAGAGCTTGTGCGTTGCATGCAACGAATGTAAGTATTCCAACACAAGAAAAAATCCATCTATATAAATGCATTCCATGTATGCATCCAAGGATCCTATATGTCTCTATAATGAATAAATATTTCCTTCATTTAAGTACTTTATTACCAAACACACCATAAAATTATTTTGAGTTCATATTAAGATGTTACATTTTTCTAAAATACTTCCCACTGCACTATTATGAATTGATTCTACCTTTGTAAGAAACCTTTTATAAAATAGATTCATGTATCCATTTTCTTTGTTGGAAAAATCCATCAAAAATCCCCTCAGCTAATGGGTTTAAAAGTCTCAAAATAATCTACAAAAGTCTTATCTTCTGAAGCAGGATGGACAAGACTAGTTCGTAAACTTTGAACAACATCTCCTTGGATTGGACCATCTTCATCCCCAATGTTGTTTGACATATCTACTTTCTCTTGTTCTTCTTGTACCAATTCACAAACATCCAAATACTTCTTCCACAAATTTGTTCCTATCTTCCTTCAAAAAGTGTCAATTATGAGACCTTCAAATTTACATTCCTAGAAGACATATCAAAGATATTTCCAACGTGAAACCAAATATTTCAATTTCCAGACTACATTGGCTACATAATGAAAAATATATACAAGTTCATTTATTTGAGGAATATCCTCATATTTGCAAACACTGGTCTTTTATGTGAGAAACATGTCAATTTGAATATCCCTTGGGTCAGTGATTAGAGACTAAGGAATCATAATACCAATTGAGAACTTTCTACTCATTGCTCATATTTAGGCCCAAATAAATTTCTACATTGTAGGGTTGACAAACCCCTTGAATCATCCCTACGATCAATTTTTAGAAGGTAATTGATCTAGGTTGATATTGGTGGTCAGCCACTTATTCCACCTAGTCAATTTCATCAATTTTTTATTTACTATTTTTAGAACTTTTTGGGTCTTGAACTGTTGGAGCCATTTTTAGGCCCTAAATAGCGTACTCCTAAGAGGTATATTTCCAATGAGGTATCATATATGCCAAAAGAATATATTATGACCAATTTACGACCTCGGGAAATTGGCTACCCAACTAACCAACGGGGCCCATAAACTCTTGGTGTTACATCTCCTCGGGTTAGGGTTTTGGTTGTTTAGGGTATTATCTTATTGTTCAATAATAAAAAATCCTTTCAGCCTCATTGTAACACAGTTCAGAGGCATGTAGCCATCACATATCTTCTGAGAGATAAGCTACCATCGCCCTAGCTAGTTTATGTCCATTATGTCTTTTAAGCATATTTCAGTCATTTGATATTAATGAAATGAAGTTTTATTTATACTATATCTCTATGTTTATGTTTATTTATGTATTTTATTCGTTCCTACATAAATCCAGATTCAGGTTATGACTCCATGAGGGTTTGAAATATATTTCAATTTCAACTTTTTGCAGTAATTTTCAGTAAAATTCACACAAGTTCCATTGTATCCAAAGATAATATTAGAGAGTGAAAAATATCTCATTTGAAAGTATTTTTTATTATCTAAAATGGGTTTTTAATGACATTTTATTTCATTCCCCGGTTTGAGAGATATGAGCAATTGAAGTTACACCTATCTAGAACACTACGTCGCCACATGTCCTATGAGTTTATGGAATCATTTTCTCACCCCACGGTTCATCCAATTTAAAGTGTCTTATATCACTGGAAATATATATTCAATAACACAAATGGGTCTCTGACGTTCATCACCTATAGTAGAAGTTACCAACAAATTTTTAGCAAGAGGTCCATTTCAACCAAGATTTGGATTGGTGGTATTAGAGTGGTATGCTCTTTCTTGATATTTCTTTACATGTACCCAATGAGGTCAGGGTATAAGGATTTAGGGCTTGATTTGGTTGAACCTTTGCAAGATCAGCCTCGCAAACCCCGACGGCCTGCCATGGCAGAAGAAAATAAAGACGAGAGAGGAGGAGATCCTATCAAAATATTGCTTGAGGAGGCCCTCGAGAAACAAAGGAACGTGATGATGGATATTGTTTCCTATATCCTTCAACGATTGCCCGTTGGCGGTGCATTTGCATCCAACAGCCACTTTGTAGGCGCCTCTCCTTTCAAGGTAGAAGTCAACTTCAACATTCTTGTATTTAAAGGCCAGATATATGCAAACATCATAAATAGATGGTTGAATTTGTTGGAAGGGTATTTTTTGATCCATGATTTCTCTCACCGATAAAATATTACTTTTTCACTCCTCAAAGCCACCCCCCATGTCAAAGACTGGCGGGAAACCTACTGTGATCAAAAGGACGAGAGGTAACCCTCTTTATTCTCAACCGCACCGACTTGGAATTTGTTCTGAGATGACATCAACGAACAATATTACCTAGTGGGGAGCTATGAGGACAAGTACATCCACTTTACCACACTACAGCAGCAAAGGGATCAAGATGTGCATGAGTTGACGAATTTGTTCCATACCTTGCACACAAAGTTGGGTATTAAATATTTAGAGAGACATTTGGTGCTCAAGTACCACAGTTTTTTGCACAAATATATTCAGGAGGAAATGGAGTTCCTCTATATTACCTCGCTTGGCACACCATATCGATATGCCACCCATATCGAGCAGAAATGTAAGTAGAAGAAGAAAGACTTTGGATCTTCGAATATGAAGCCAAGGAAAGGCACACCCAAACCACAGAACAAGGGGAAAATCCAAAGTAGGACGACTCAGAAAAACACCACAAATCCAAAGAGGGACATGGGGAAGTGGTGTGAATTTCATAACAACTCCAAATGAGGAAACAAGGATTGAACTATATCATGTGAGGGTTATTGAAAAACAATCGACACACTATTTGATAGTTGGTCTCAAGGAAATTTGATATCTTAAGACTTAGTCAAGAATATTAATCTTGAAACCATTCTACATCACAAACCATATCCATTGGCTGGATATGCAAGAACACAAATTTACAGGTTACAAGAACGTGTATTCTTCGGTTTGCAATCATAGAAAACATCATTGACGAAGTTGAATTAGATGTTGTGCCGCTTGACATTTTAGGAATTTTTTTCGGTAGTCCTTACCTCTATGATATAAAATACATCTTCTATCGCCATGAAAAAAAGTACCACTTGTTCAAAGATGGTGTGGATAATATTGTGACAGCTCATTGCAAGAAACTAAATCTTTCATTAGTTAATGCGGGTCAAATGAAAAGACTAGTGAATTCAAGCAAGAATTTTGTGCTTCTTATGATTAAACCAAAGAATGATGTTGAGTATGAAGCATTTCAATTTTGTGATCCAAAGTTGAAATTTTATTTGATTGAAGTGATTAATAAAAATAATGAGATTTTTCAGGAACCAAATGGATTACCTTCCAAGAGGGGAATCCAGTATGAAATAAAATTGCAACAAGATTTTCCTCTTCCTAACATTGGCATGTATATGATGTCCGTGATGGAGATTTTTGAAAACAAAATGAAAATTCAAGAGTTGTTGGACGAACGGATCATCTGACTGAGTACTTTCCCATGCGGGTCACCTATTGTGTTGGTGCCAAAGAAGGAAGGAACATGGCGCATGTGTGTGTATTTATGTGCATTGAAAAAAACTACGGTAAAGAATCGTTATCCACTTCCTAGAATAGATGATTTACTTGATCAATTGAAATATGAAAATTATTTTAATAATTTTGACTTAAGGAGTGTTTACCATCAAATTTTAATTGTTGAGGGTGACATTTGGAAGACAACATTCAAGACAAGACAAGGTTTTTTCAATGGCTAGTGATGCCTTTTGGTTTATGTAATGCTTATGCTACCTTCATGTGTGTGACGAATGAATTGTTGAGGCTATTTCTTGATGATTTTGTCATAGTCTACTTATATGATATCTTGATTTTCAGTAAATCACTTGATGAATATGTCATGCATGTAAGAAAAGTACTTTATGTCTTAATGAAAGAACAACTGTTTTTTAAGATGTCAAAATTTGAACTTGGTAAAACTTCTTTGGTGTACTTGGGGAATATTGTTGGAGGAGGTAAGTTGAAGATAAACCCCTATAATTTTGAGGTCATTTTTAATTGGCCAATGTTCAAGGCAGTCACTGAGGTAAGAGATTTTTTGGGAGAAGCCCAATATTGGAGGATGTTTATTGCTAACTCCTCTTCTATCATGTCTCCATTGCATGCATTGACTAGTGTGAAAAAGGTCTTCTAGTGCAGAGGAAATAAAAAACAAGCATTCAATGCTTTGAAAGAGAAGATCAGTTCAGCCCCAGTACTTGCACTACCAGACTTTAGACAACCCTTTTAGATTCAAACTGATGCAAGTGACTATGCCATGGGCACAGTGCTTATGCAACATGGAAAACCCATTTCATTTCATTCAGAAACTTTCAATGGTGCAGTGATTAACTATCCTACTTATGACAAGGAGATTTATGAATTCGTTCAAAGTGTGAAAAAAGTGAAAACACTACTTGATGGGAAAGGAAACCATCGTACACACCAACCACCAACCATTGCAATACTTCCAATCATAAACTAAGTTGCAACAATCAAGGCACTTTCGATGGATGGTTTTCCTAAAGAAATTCCACTTGGTCATTAGGTATAAGAAAGGTATATACAACAAGGTTGATGATATGCTTTCTAGGCCTATTGTTAGTGCAACTAATTTACTCAAGCATAATTCTATTTTGCATGAAATTTATGTTGAGAAATAGACATTTGATAATGATTTTCAAGATGTTTATGCAAACTTGAGTCAAGAAAACGAAGTAGAGGAATTGGATTAAATTTTACATAATAAATTGTTGTATCATTTGGGAAATATTTGTATTGCACAGGGGGGGAGAGTGAATGTCATAAGGGAAGCATATACTTCTCTTATTGCTCAACATTTTGGTGTAAGAAAAACAGTGTCACATCTTCAGAGGTATTGTTATTGTCCTCATATGCTTGAAAGTGTGTCATGTTTCATTAAAGGTTGTTCATTATGTGCAGTCAATAAGCCTAGAAATAGAAAGTTAGGATTGTACACACCACTTCCTATACATTCACGTCCATGGGAGTGTTTTTATGGATTTTTTAGGAGGTCTTACATTGTCAAAAACAGGTCATCATTATTTGTATGTAGTTATGGATAGGTTCAACAGGATGTGTATATTATTTCCATGTAAAAAGAGAATCACAATTGAAAAAACAAATCACTTATTCTTTCAGCATGTTTGGGTTCATTTTGGGTCGCCCACATCCATTGTTAGTGATTGAGATTCTCAATTTGTTGGGAATTTTTGGTCAATTTTTTGGGACTTGATGGATACCAAGTTGAAAAAGAGTACAAATTTTCATCCACCAACAGATGGTCAAACCAAAGTGGTCAATCGAATAGTCATACATATTCTTCCAGGATATTTCAAGAATCACCCTAAGTTGTGGGATGAAAATTTTCATTACATTCAGCATGCTTATAACTGTGCAAAACAATCCTCTACACAAGCATTGCCATTTGAGGCATGTCTTGGATACTTACCTAGATTGCCATTGGGTTTAATTTTTGGGAAGGATGATGCTGATGGCCATAGTGACATATACAAAGCCAAGAAGTTCATAGAACAAATCCAATTGATACATCAAACAATTCAAGATCATCTTGAAAAGAGCTAAGGCATGTATAGAGCAAAGCACAAAAAGCATCATGTAGATCACAAGTTCCAAGTTGGTGACAAATTTTGGTTTCACATTAGCAAAGAGAGGCTTCAAGGGGAAGGTAAAAAAACTGAAACCAATACGTTATGGTCCTTTTAAAATTTTGGAAAAGATTGGTGACAATGCCTTCAAGTTAGATTTTCCTTCATATATAAAAATTTACTCTATTGTTAATGTTGAGAACTTAAGGTTGTATGAGACTCCACTGATTGAAGATCAAGGAGAATAGGTTCAGATTCCTTCCATTGAGTATTTTTCTCCAGAATACCTTAATGAGCTTCAGCAAGATACCATTCTTGACAGAAGAACAAGGACATCAAAACGAGGGCGTGTAGACTACCTTCGTGTGGGGCTTAATATACTACCATTGTTCCATTACAATGAGTCTTAATATACAACGTTTTTCGAATGTTTTTGTTTTGGCATGGTTTCCGCCATGGGGTGAGGGGGCTGGGGTCTAGCCCAAGCCCTGGTCATTGACTGGGGGTGGGACCATGACCACTAACCATTAAAATATAAATGTAAACTACCATATGTCCACCAAGCTGAAGACCGTGGTATTTCAAACCACGCGGTGTGTAATATTCCTTTTCAGGAATTGCTGCACTATGGTCAGTGAAAACATTGTATTCAGAAAATTACGCTATAGAAACATGAAAAAGGACTTGGATCCTCCTATATATGTTATATGGACCTCACATACCAAATGGAATCAGAAACAAATCATCCTAGCTATGTTAAACAGATCTCCCCAGCTCAATATAGCTCAAAAACACCCCAATCCCATGACTTCCAACAACAGAATTACTGAAGATTGTAATAGTGTAATTCATAAGAGGGTTTCTATAGAAAAATGTGAATCAGTATATATCTATAGATTATATTAATCATAGAGCCAATAAAATGGAGGTTTAGCCCCTCTTATACAAGAATTGAGACAACCCGGCAAGGGTTTCCGGCATTACACAAGTATAAAAGGTAGTACTGTAGAAAATCACATAGTCCACAGCAACTCTGTATTTTATATGACTGAATATTACATGAAATAGCTGATTAATACATAAAATGGCAAAAGGCCCTCCCTAATAGCCTTCCAGGAGAGGAAAAAACACCTTCTCCTCAAGCACTAGCACAAAATCAAGTGATTCAACCCTACCACTGCTACACCTTCAGCAATGGCACAGTTACTGGAAGAGATTGTGCTGTATATGTTGGTGACTACTTGACCCCAAGTCTAATAGTGGAAATATAGCTCAAAAAATTCCCCTCATATCCCTTAAACAAGTTGAACCAAGGAAGAGGATGGAATTCCCGCATGAGAATCCCTTGCACTAAACAGTGTTGCAACTACAGCTAAACAACTAAAGCATGTAAGTAGTCAAAAGACCAAACATATGAATACTAAATTCCTCCTTGCTGCTATCCCCTTCTTATTATCCTTGGTGAGCCTCCTCACCCTTGACCTCACTCATTAATGAGGTGACTTCCTTGAAAATATTCCTCCTTCAAAACTGCATTGTCCTTACTAGTTTCCCTCCTCTTTTAGCAGCACTATTGACTTGGTCAACTGGATCTAGTTCACCTACATTGCCTCCTTTCACACCAAGGTAGCTTTATTTTCCCTCCTATTCTGATACCCTTTCACATTGGGATTTTTTTATTGCTATTCAAGAGATTTAAGGTTTCTCCCTACCCATTTATTCTTCTAAACTGCAAAATGGAGCAAATATAATATTCCAACTAGTAATGGCTAATTGGGAATATTATAGTCCTCCCCGCTCAAAAATTGCTTGGCCTCAAGCAATAACAAAGAAGGATGCTACAAGATCTTCTCTCCTTCCCAAGTGGCATCCTCATCTGGTAGATTCCTCCATCAAATCAGATATTCCTTGATTACTCTGTTTCTTAGCTGCCTCTCCCTTGTGTCTAAGATTGCTTCTAGCTGCAAAATTAGGTGGCCCTCATCATTAATGGGAGGGAGATCCATGTTGGCAACTGCATTTCTCCCAATGGCCTTCTTGAGGCAAGAGACATGGAAAATATTGTGGATCTTGCTCACTTTAGGAAGCTCCAGCTCATATGCTACCTTACCAACACAACTAATCACCTTGTATTGCCCATAGAAACATGGTTTGAGCTTCTCAACCCCCTTCTCCTTCAGTGTATATTGTCTATAAGGCTGAAGATGTAGATAAACTAGATCTCCCACCTCAAACTTTCTATCTACCCGACCATGGTCTGCATATATCTTATGATGGTTCTGGGTAGTAGCAATGTTGTGTTTGAGGGCTCTAAGTATGTCCTGATTCTCCTGAATCCATTCCTTCACCCTTGGAGCCTTCCTTGCCCCAAACATAACATCAACAAATGAGAGTGCATCATACCCATATAAGGCTCGGAATGGATTCATACCAATAGAAATATGGTGAGTGGTGGTGTAACAATACTCCCCCAAGTGGAGCCAATGCAACCAAGCCCTCTGCTACCCTGCAACATAGTTTCTCAAGTAGCCTTCCAACCACTTGTTCACTATCTCAGTCTGCCCATCGGTTTGTGGGTGATAGCTAGTGCTTGGTGTCAAATCATTCCCCACTGACCATAAATTTCTTGCCAAAAGCCACCCATGAAGCGGCTGTCCCGATCACTCACTCTGGTCCTTGGGAGACCATGGAGTCTAATACATCTCTGAAGAAAATATCAGCCACCTGTGAAGCAGTATAATCTGCAGAAATTGCAAAGAAATGAGAGTACTTTGTTAGTCTATAAAAAACTACAAAGATACAATCCTTACCCTATACTGTCGGTAGGCCGGTGATGAAGCCCATAGAAATGCTTTCCCACTTCCCATCCAGAACAGGTAGTGGCTACAATAACCCAACAGGGTGGGTGTGTTCTCCCTTGTTTTTTTGAAAAACTATGCACTCCTTGACATGTTGGAGCACATCCTCCTTGAGACCCTTCCTTGATAATCTCTCTCTTATGGCCCTATAAGTCTCTGTGAAGCCTTGATGCCCTGCAAGTGGGGAATCATGTGATGCTAGTAAGATCTTCTCTTTGAGTTTGGAATTCTTAGCTAAGAAGATCTAGTCCCGGTAACAGATGATCTCATCCATCACCCTATACCTCTCATCCGAAACCACTCCATCAAGTATCTCACATGCAAATTCAACTTTGGAATACTCAACTAAAAGTTGAACCTTCTAATATGTGTCCATGCCCCTCAAGGATAGCGTTGTAGGTCTTGTGGATAGAGCATCAGCCACCACATTTCTCTTCCCCTTGACATATTCTATGTCAAAGTCATATGCTTGGAATTTTCTCACCCACTTCTGTTGTCTCTCTTGGATTTTCTTCTGTTCAAGAAAGAATCTAAGATTGTTATGGTCAGTCTTCACCTTGAACTTATTCCCCACCAATTACTGTCAGAATTCGGCTAATGCATGCATGATAACCAACATTTATTTATCATAGATGGGGTATAACCTTTCATGAGGAAGCAACTTCCTGCTTTCAAAGGCTATAGGATGCCATCCTTGCATGAAGACTGCTCCAATTCCTTCACCTGATGCATCACATTCTAGAACAAAAGGTTGAGAAAAATCAGGCAAAACTAATACAGGACAGCTACTCATTACCTCTTTGAGCTTGTCAAAATACCTCTGCATTGTAGGTGTCCAACTGAAAGCTCCCTTCTTGGTCAAGTCTATGAGTGGTGCTGCTAGTTGTGAGAACTCTTTCACAAAATTCTGGTAATAAGTACATATGCCAACAAACCCCCAAAGTTCTGTGACATTCCTGGGCTCGAGCCAATCTCTGATAGCTTGAATCTTCTCCTCATGCACCATTACTCCATCCACTCCTATGATGTGACCCAAATACAGCATCTCAATGAGGCCAAATTCACATTTGGAGAGCTTGGCATAGGATTGCTGCTCCTTGAGAATATGTAAAATTGTCTCAATATGCTGTAGATGTTCCTCCCAAGTGTGGTTGTAGATAAGAATATCATCAAAGAAGACCAATACAAACTTTCTCAAATGACCATGGAATATGTGGTTCATGCAAGATTGGAAAGTTTCTGGGGCATTGGTCACTCCAAAGGGCATCACCAAAAATTCAAAATTCCCGTAGTAACATCTGAATGTTGTCCTAGGGATATCCTGATCCCTCACCTTGATTTGATGATACCCGGATCTCAAATCAATCTTGGAGAAGTATTTAGATCCCCTCAATTCCCATTAGTTCATCGATCCTAGGTATGGGGTACCTATTCTTCATGTTCTTCTTGTTCAAGGCTCTATAATCAATGCACATCCTCAATGTGACATCCTTCTTCTTTACCAAGACCACTAAAGAAGAAAAAGGACTAGTACTAGGCCTGATGTGTTCTAGAGCTAGTAACTCTTGGATGGCCCTCTCAATCTCATCCCAATAAGCCTTGGGATGCCTATAAGGATTGGTGATTATTGTTTGGATTCCTTGCTCCAACTCAATAGTGTGTTCAAACCCCCTGTCAGGAGGCCTTCCTAATGGAAAATCTCCAAATACTGTAGAATATCGATCCAAAAGAGATTGTACATATGGATGCACTAGTGAATCCTTGCCCCCTGCTTCTGATAGATGTAGCTCTACTACCCATTCTATATCTCCTCTACGCAGATCTGCTTCCATTCTCTGTGCTAAAACAATTTGAGGGGGGTATGTGTTTATGCCCTTGATCTTTTGATGCTGGCCACTCTTCCCTTCTGTCCATTCCATATCCAAAATTTTCCAATCAGTGATAACTCTCCCAAGAGTGATCAACCACTGGACCCCCAATATGATATTGGTGTCTGGAATATCAACCAAAAAGAAGTGGTCTGTTAATGTACAGGCCCCCATGGTGATGGATAGTGCCAGAACATACTTGGCACACTGCAGGGTTCTAGCTCCTGGAACCAGGACTAAGAATCCCTCAAAATCCTCCATGTGGATCCCTCTCCTCTATATTAGCTGTGAATCAATTAAATTATGTGTTTCTCCACTATCTATCAGCACAAATACTCTTTGCCCCATCATAGTACCTCGTACCCTCAAGATCAGATATTTTGGGACCCCTCTTAAAGTTGCAATAGCTCCCCCTCTTGGAGCAAAGTCTTCTATGGATGGTACAGCGTTGGCCTCCTCCCCTTCCTTGGAGAAGGTCTCAATATAATGTATCTTCCCTGCAACACATTCTTTCTTCAAATCATGAAAAAGGATTGCCTGCTTTGGCCTTGAAGAAGTCTCTTGCTGCAGAAATGTTCTTTCCTTGGGCAAGGTATGTTGTAAGTCTCTAGCTTTCTCCATAGCTTCAAAGAGATTGGTTGGTTTAGTGGATTTTACCAACCCTTGCAATGGCTCAGCCATCCCATCAACAAACATGGATACCTTCCAACTCATTGTGAGGTTGGATACCATCACTGAAAGCTGCAAATACTCAGCAATATAGTCTTCAAGATCTCCCTCCTATTTGAGTTTGGTTAACTTGAAAAAATGGGCTTCCAGAACTCTTGGATCAAATATTTATACCTAGTATTTTGGTAAAGACTGAGTATGAAGTGATGTGATTATGCCCAAGTGTGGTTAATCCATGAAACCACCATTCATGAGCCTTCCCTTCTAAGTGCAACGCAGCTATTTTGATGGCTTCTATTTCAGAAACCTTGTCGAGCTGAAAATAAGTGTCCAGCTTCTCCACCCAAGCCTTGGCTATACACTTAGGTGTTCCATCATATGTAGGTAGGAAGAACCTTCCCATACTGAACTTTAGGTCTGATCCCTGCATAAAACTTCCCTTCTTTTGATGAGAATTAACTCTCCTCCCATCCTTCATCTGGCAAGACTCCTGAAAGCTCAAGTGTTCTTTAAACTTATGAGATTGGGATTAATATTCCTCAAAATAATTACCCAGGGTTTCCTCCTCATCTTCCCTAGATAGGAATTAAGGCATGGTAGAGTGTTTTGGTGCAGATGAATGCTCCATGCTATGTAAAGTGCTGGTGCTTGCCTCATGGCAAAACCCTATAGAGTCCCCTTTATGCCTCAACTCCTTGAGGTCTCTTGCAATTTTCTACATGGTTTAAAGTAGGAGTTTTTAAATATATTCCTCCTCCATACTGTAGATATATTATCCCCACAAGCTGAGCCAAGAGCAGAGCTCTGATACCACTGTAATATTCCTTTTCAGGAATTGTTGCACTATGGTCAGTGAAAACACTGTATTCAGAAAATTACACTATAGAAACATGTAACAGGACTTGGATCCTCTTATATATGCTATATGGACCTCACATACCAAATTTCATTAGAAACAAATCATCCTAGCTATGTTAAACAGATCTCCCTGGCTCAATATAGCTAAAAAACAACCCAATCCCATGACTTCCAACAACAGAAATAATGAAGACTGTAATAGCGTAATTCATAAGAGGGTTTCTATAGAAAAATATGAATCAATATAGATATGGATATTATATTAATCATAGAGCCAATAAAATGGAGGTTTAGCCCCTCTTATACAAGAATTGAGACAACCCAGCAAGGGTTTCGAGCATTACACAAGTATAAAAGGCAGTACTACAGAAAATCACGCAGTCCACTGCAACTCTGTATTTTATATGACTGAATATCAAATGAAATAGATGATCAATACATAAAATGGCCAAAGACCCTCCCTACTAGCCTCCAGGAGAGGAAAAGACATCTTCTCCTCAAGCACTAGCACAAAATCAAGGGATTCAACCCTACCACTACTACACCTTCAGAAATGACATAGTTACTAGAAGAGATTTCATTTTATATGTTGGTGACTGCTTGACCCCAAGTCTGATAGTGGAAATATAGCTCATAAACTTCCCGCCATATCCCTTAAACAAGATGAACCAGGGAAGAGGATGGAATTCCCGCATGAGAATCCCTTGCACTAAACAATGCTACAACTATAGCTAAACAGCTGAAGCATGCAAGTAGTCAAAAGACCAAAAAAATATGAATATTGAATGCCTTCCTTGCTGCTATCCCCTTCTTCTTATCCGTGGTGAGCCTCCTCACTCCTGACCCCACTCATTAATGAGGTGACTTCCTTGAAAAGATTCCTTCTTCAAAACTGCGCTGTCCTTACTGGTTTCCCTCCTCTTTTAGCAGCGTTGTTGACTTGGTCAACTGGATCTAGTTCACCTGCATTGCCTCATTTCACACCAAGGTGGCTTTATTTTCCCTCCTATTATAATCCCCTTTCACATTGGGATTGTTTTATTGCTATTCAAGAGATCTAAGGGTTCTCCCTACCCATTTATTCTTCTAAACTGCAAAATGGAGCAAATATAATATTCCAAATAGCAATGGATAATTGGGAATATTACACGGTGTTTTTGGCATATAAAAATTTATTTAACCATATACATATGGTTTTAAATTCAACATTAAGGCGTTAGAGGAAAAATTAACGGGCCGAAAAATTCGCCCGGAATTTGGGCAATTTGGCGCTCAGTTAGCGGGTTTGAGGGTGAAATTGTAGGATGGTGTCGGATTTGGAGGAATTTGTGGAGTGGCTAGTGAAAAAACTTTGGGAAGCCATAACTAAGTCAGTTTTTGACCAAATTCAAAGCATAAAGAGTCTACACGGGTATTTTTTGGCATTTTGGGGCCATTACAGGTTTTAGAGTTTTTTGAGCATTGTAAACATATGTAATCACACTTTTTATAATAATAGAAGTGGGTCACGCCATTGGAAATTGGACCAAGGAGACATAACCCAAGCGGGGTGAAATACTTCATCATGTGTTGTTTGGTTACTGTTTATGGTGATGTTCATGTTTGTTAGATTTTGTTGTTCAATGTTTTATTTATGTTAATTTGCTCAAGAAATTCACATAAAAACTCATGGTTAACTTGAAATTTGCCTCATAATCCTCAAGAAATTTGTTTATATTTTGAAAAGGAAGTTAGCATAGAAGAAATAATTTACCCATTCAGATCAATTTTTCTATTGTTCCCAACATTGTAACATTAGTATTCTGCGATGCTTCTCCCAATTTCACCCACATCTCAAGGTTCGCTTTTGAAAATCATATTGGTCCAGCTCTTATTATTGGTCTTACTGGTGTAGGTCCAACTCTCCTCATGTTGTCTTGTGTCTTTCACTCTGTTGACACAACAATTGATGTCATCCCTGGATGTACCCAGTTTGGCCACCATTAGGGGAAATTTCAGCCTAAAAGTGGCCTCATAAGGAAAAATAATAAAATAATAGCTAAATTAATAAAATGAGAGTTGTGGATTTTGGAGGGAAAAGAGGAAAATTATTATTTTTTAATTTTATTTTTGGCTTTTCTCCTTAGAGGTTTACTCAAATTTCAAGTGTAGAAACTTGTTGGATGCGGAATTAGATTCCACATTCAGCAAGTACTAATTATGCATACTTTTGAGAAGACCCACATTGATAAAAATTGACGATACATTAAAAAAAAATGTGTTGAACACGTTTTTCTAATGTATCTTCAATTTTTATCAATGTGGGTCTTCTCAAAAGTAAGCATAATGGGTTCTCGTTGGATGTGGAATTTAATTCTACATCCAACGAGTGTCTATAATTGAAATTTGAGTAAACCTATAAGGAGATAATACAAATATACAATTAAAAAAAGTAGTTTTTCTTCTTTTCTCTCCAAAATATTTACATGTACCTATTTTTAAATTTAAAAGATTTTGATTGGTTTACACATTATGACATGGAAATTACATGAAAATTTCATGGGCACTTTTAGGCTAAAATTTCCTCTAATTAAAATTGAAACGTGGTTCTGATACCACCTATAATATCTACCCTAACACGCCATTAAAAATTTAACTTCAATGAAAATAATAATCTAATCGAAAATAGAGCTAAAATTAAACTAACTATTTGTACCTATAATGTTCTCCACTTTGTACTCTTTGTAATAGATCCTAACGTAACATAACTAATATTATGTCAGTTGATGGTTGTTCCTTCAGTGTTAAAATTTATTTTATCACTTCCCTACCAGCCACAATTATTAACATTATTTGTACCACTATTTGAATGGTTATTACTTTGCTCATAAGGCGCTCAACATGGTTGTGTAATTTAATGTTACTGCTTGCATTAATAAAGACTAACACTTGTCATACTTACTCCCAAGCCAACTCAAGATCTGGAAAGTTCCGGTGTTTGATCTTCTTGCTACACTTGGAAAGCTAAACTCGAGATCTGAATTCAAATATATGTATCTTCATTTTAAACAAGAGATCAATGGTAAGGATTGAGCCTTAGGTTTTGATGGGTAACTACCTAACCCACCCACTCAGCCCAAGGCTCATTCAGCACTCTTGCAATGAGGGTTTTCTCCGGATGTTGACAAAGTTAGTTTGTTTTTCCAGAGCGAAATTTCAACTAGCTCTAAGAGGTTCCAACCAATGGCACAACTCATTTAACCATTCTAGTCTCATCGTGACAACTTCAAGCCAGATTTTATGCAAGGGTAAGTTTATTTTCCCATTTTTTAGTGGTCTCTGTTGAAATAGTTTTCTTGTAAGTCTCGTAGCATGAAGGAGTAAAGTTTCTACTAAAGGGGTTCTTCTTCCCATTATGCCCAGGTTTTCTAGAGAACCTATTACTGGTAGTGCTTGTTTGAAATATATTCTCGTTCCCTCTGAGGTAGATATTTCTTCTCTTAAACCCTCATGACTTATTGGTTTAGTATTATCTCTCAGATGTTGTTGGGCTTACAGGAATTTATACAACTGGTTTACTCTTCTCCATAGGTTTGATGTTGTCCAATACCTACTGTTCCAGCGTTATGTAGTCATACTTATTGAATTTTTTTTATGATGTTAACCACCTTTGTACTATTCTGTAAGTACTTGTCTTCATCATTCTGACTTCATACTTTCTGTGGTTCTGAGGCATTTTCTAACGGTTTTAATCCATTTCCAAGTATGGGTGTGCTTCGTCTTGTTGGAGGAGCACTGCTCCTTCTGGAAAACATCAATTAACAAATTTGGGTTTTTAAGTTTCAAATAGGAATAGTTTCTTAAGTATAATGGTGGTTCTGTATTATTTTTGGTTAGACAACCGTGTGGATTTTTAGGACCCTATCGAATTTGATGTTTATGGAATATATTTTCAAGAACAATCTTATTTTTCTTTGTTTCTATGAAGGTTTTTTCCTCTGGCCGATTTTCCACAATGTAGATATTTGTACCTTACTCTCATTTAATAACTCACGACATTAATACTTTCTAATCATTGTTTTTCTTAAAGAGGGTTTTTCAAGTACTTTCAAAATTGTTATGGATTTTCATTATTGTTCTGATTCTTTGTTATTCAGAATATATATATATATATATATATATCTATCTATCTATATATATATATATATATATATATATATATATATATATATATATATATATATATATATATATATATATATATATATATATATATATATATATATATATATATAATGAATGACAGTCTCATTATATAAACAATTTATTTCTTAGTATATGCATAATATTATTATGTTGGATTTATTACGATTATTATCTTCTCGGATTCATTTTCTAGTGTCTTATGAATTAATACTTAATGTATAATATGTGTGTCTTAATGCAAAATATATAAAATGTATATTCCCTCATAGGACAGAGGGAGTGTCTCTAGGATGTCCTAATGGCTTGCTCAGGGGAATAACCCAAAGTTCTTACTGAGTGGCAAGAATTTATTTTAATTTTAATTTTATTTTCTTCTATGGAATTATCTCACAACCCCGCTACCTGGTCTTCATCCCATTCCCCGAACATAGTCCATTTAACTATAAATTATTATACATGCAAACAACTCTATTTCAAAAATTAAAAGTAAGTCGGGGGTTATTCTAAAAAGAAAACAACTAACACAAATAGTATGGCATAATACTTATCCGTTATCCTCCTCAGGTTCCACACAATCACATAGAAAGTGGTGTCTATCCTCCCTACTAATGAGACCAGCATTTGCACTGAGTCTCCCCCCGAGCTCTCCTCACAGACAGGGTTTTCCTTCTTTTAGAGAGTACTGCACAGAATAATTTCAGTGATTATCTAGTCTCAACCATATGTAGCCATAAATAATTCTATTGACATCAACTCCACCTATCCAACCAGCATGGACATTGATCCACTGTTCATACAGTTCCTCTTCCTTAGGTTACCACAGGTTCCATGTACCCTTTTCATTTTCCTTTTCTAGATTTTTATTTCTTAAGAAGAGGTTATGGGAAGGGAACCACCTAGCCCATAACTATCTAACTTCCCAAGCCTCTGAGGCTAATTTGACATTACTTTCCATTAGGACTTGTGCATAAGACAAATAAATAAAAAACTAATAACTTTCCAAATTATTGTTTGACCTTTACAAGGTATGTATCACATCATAATGTTTTTTAACTACAATAAATTATTATTTACAGACTATTAGGGGAAATTGTAATGTCTTTATGAGTAAGTGATTTGAGTTGACATTAATCGATATGTAATTACATCTGGAATATATTTGGTATAAAATTTTCAAATCAATTTTTTTTTTTTAATTTTGAAATCAATGTGAATATTATTTGGATATTATTTCAATTAAATATTTATTCTCCACCTATTTATAAAAGGTAAATAAATTTCCACGATCCACTTATTTTAAAAATATAAATGTTATAACCAACAATTATTTTTTTTCTCCAAGGAAAAATCATAGTTTCCATTAATAAATTGTGAAAATTACATGTTATATCAACCTCATATAGCCATTGCTGGAAAATTATTTGGATCATATAAATTGTCCAGTATGATCGATATATATCTGGGTATATACATGTTTCAGATAATGATGTTTTTTCTGTCAAAATACTTCGTGTATATCATCAAGAAAACAAAATACAAAAAAATATTGTATAAATTATGGATCTTGCTAAATATTCTCCTGCTCCTCGATGAATGGTCTGTGGTAATATTGATGGAATTAATGATATTGTTGTACCTATATCATCCACTACTAAAGTTATATGAGTGTGGCTTCTTTGGAAATTTTGTCGTAAACTTGGTTCCTTTCCTTGTATATGTGATTGCAAGATATATAGTCAAATTGAGTCTTGGGTGTAGATATCTCCTCCAGTATGTCTCTGAGTGTGTGCACATGGCATTGTGAAATTTAATTGAACTGGTTTATAACTATCTTAGAGTATCCATAAATCAGAATATGTCTACAATTCTACTCAAGTGAAAAAATCATTAGTAAACAAAGGCAGTTTATTTCAGCGTAGTTGTCGATTCCCCTACCCAAACCCATCTTGAGTTTGAAAAAATGTGAATCTGAGATATATACATGATTTCCCCACCTCCACATCCATCATCTTGTGAAGATCTATCAAAATAAGCCCATGGGTGTGTTTCATTAATGCTCTCAAGTATAATATGTCTCACATGGGTGGAGAGTCCCTCACTTGGTATCAAGTTGAAGATACCCTGTATTTATCCACAACAGAGTTGCTAGTCTATTTTGGAGTCTTGGAATATTTGTTTTTTTATAGGTGATCCATATGCCCCAACATATTATCACTTGGATATTTTGATGCTTATGCTTTTCTTCCGACTACCACCATTGTTTCCAAGTAGAACTAAATGTCTCGCCTTGCCACCTATTTTAGATATTAAGCATTTGGTAGATTTGTTCCCAAACATGTTGAGTGATGGGACAGAATATAAAGAGATGAGAGATTGTTTCATTCATATTTTTACATATGTAGCATCTATATGGACCATGAAAAGTGTGTCTCATAAGATTATCATCTTTGGGGACTGTATTGTTTAATAGGCACCACATAAATAGTTTGGATTTTGGAGGTGCTTTAAGATTTTGGAGGGGTTCCTCCACCATTCTTTATTGATAGGTTCTTGTTCCGCACGAATGAATAGATAACCTTCCCTGGGAATGTAACGCACATGTTTTTAAATAACCCAGGGTAACTCATCTTCACGGTAAGAGATCCTAGCATGTGATTCTGCTAGAGTCTTCATGTACATGGCCTATTCTCTATGAAATTGTAAGGGAATCCTCAATGTAGTAGCATATTTCCAGGCTTGTCTGTAAAGAGCTATGTTTTCTTCATCAACAATTTGTGGCATATACTCGATAACCAAAGTGTCTAGGTGAGATCTAAGCTTTTGAGATAATAGATGGGAAATTCCACTTCCTGGCCATGCATCATATCCAATATGCACATTTTCACCCGATCCTATTGTTGGTGCAATAAGGTGACTATAAAACTCAATCCTAATGCCTACATTAATCGTCAAACAAGGATTCATTTGTTTGTTTCAAGAGTGTTGGCACTATTTGTGCAGTGTGAAATCAGAAGCTATTTAGGAATAAATGATTCTAAATTGTTGAAATAACTACTTTTATAATTCTCTAAGTTCAATCTGAAATAATTCAAAAGAAAACCTTAAAGCAATTATAAATCATAAATCTTAATATACTCTCAATTTATTTGTAGAAAAACAGAATCTAACTTATGAATTTCAAGAATCACACTCAAAGAATTATTTCTTAACAATTATCTACTGAAAAGAGAGATTACAGGAAATTAACAACAATCTATTATTAAAACCTCTAATGAAGAATAACAGTAAACAATCCCTGAATATCTATGATAACAACATTCGAAAGGAAAAACAATCAATTTTAACGCTAGTATGAGCAAGTTATTAAAGAATAATATGCAATTGTAAAACCAACAACATCTTAAGATTTATCTCAAACAACAAGGATAAACCGTGCAAATGAATTCTAACATTACACAACAATTGAAATGACATGATACAACAATTAACAATCACAAAGATAGAAGAAATGATTATAAGACAGAGAAGCAGCAAGTCTCCTAGTGACCAGGCCCAAAGCCTCCAAAAGCTACTGCTGGGAATGCTCAGAATGGGATTATAAAGAAAGCAAGATTTTTCTCATTAATCACAGTAGAAAATACATAATATCGTCGTAGTGAAAATACTTTGTCTTAGTACAAATAATGATGTCCAAATGAAAGTTACAACTCAAAAATTAACCCCTCTGCTATTTCATCTATCATCCTTATATAACAAAATAGTAAACTAATAGATGAGAGTGAATCCTCAAGATTAGGAGATCTTGAGGATTTTGCAGCTAATAATCAGATTCTCTTTATAAGATTACCTAGATTCTCCTATTCTTCCACTAGCCCATATGATCAAGAAATTATCCTTTTTCCTTCTTTGGCCATTGTTGTTCCATCGTTTGAAAAAGAATTTTCCAATTCATATTTATGCACATAAAGGCAACAAAAAATTAGTTTCTATGCCAAAATCATACAATTTGTTGGAAATTTTTTTTTTTAATCTTTCACAACCTTCTCTTCTAGATTATTCCCAAGAAATAAGATAAATGCACAAACATAAATGATTAATTAAGCTAAATTGAGGATAAAAACATTCCTTTTCCATGACCCAACATACTCCCCTGCTTACCTTTTTGCATGTCCTCATGTAATAATATAGTTGAGGTGTAACTGTGTCAAAGAGTAGGCAGGAAAAAATTCCTCCTGATATAGCCTAAAACATGTCTTCTATTTGAGAATTGCAAGCACACGACTCACATGGAATTCAGGCTAATCATCATCAAAATAATATCCCTTCGGGCGATACCAAATAATAGGAAACATGTAATGACATCCTATCCAGGTAATGCCCTTGCATAGGATAATGTTGTTGTACAAAACCAGACGAGAAGCAACAGCCTTAAAGTTTCCGTAACCAAAAGGTTCCATGTTTTTGACATTGTTGGTGGAAGATTCCCACCTTTTCTTTGCTGCCAATAGAGCATCATCCTTTATGTCCTATAAATACTCTCTTCCAACATGTATAACATCTTTATGGATGGGGTACCAATGTGGCCACAACTCCTTGTTGCTCCATAAACCTCTTGTGTTGGATAAAATGGTGTAGAGGTTTAGTGGCTTCCCCTATAACCCATAGTTCTAGACCATGCTCCCTCTTTTGAAAAGTATTATAAGCCTTATCCCATTAAAGTTGGTTTTCAACAAAAGAGAGGAAAACTTAGAATTGAAAATCTCCAATAAAGGGACTAGGGTTAGCATCCCTTTCATCTTCTAAGAAAAAATTGTGCAGATATAATTCACAAGAATATTTTTCACCTTCTTGTCCTACTCCTTGCAACATTAAACAAAATCTGAGGTGATCCTGAATTCAGTAGGTTTACCAGTCCTTACAGCTCTAATCTTCAGTAATAAATACCTTTATAATAAAAATAGGGCATAATTAGTGGTTGGCGAATGACAAGAAAAGCATCAGAGTAAATTGTACAAATAGTTTCAGTTTTTTCCCTGGCCTTTTGAAGTTGTTTCTCCATTGTCTTTACTTTCTCCTGCTCATTCCAGAGACTAGAAAAAGTCTCATCTTCAGTTGCATTCAGTGCATCCAAATTATTTAATTTTTCATGGTGTGTCAGTACAGGTACTAATTCCTTTTGACGTTGGGTTAACACCTGCCTAGTCCTTGTTAATTCATTTTGTAATTTCTGAATAAAAGCTTCCCTTACCAGGGGGACATAACAAGGTATTTCCTCTGTTTGAGCTTCATTGTTGCATGTTGTCACTGAATCAATCTGAACATTGGTTTCCATAGTACTGGTTGTTTTTTGGGGAATACAACAATATCCAAAATATGTTTAAACATCAATGTTCATAACATCCACAGAAAAATATATTTGAGTTCCTATTGAACAAGCACAAGGAATTTCAATTTGAGTTCCAGTATCTTCAGTGGAACATTTCTCTATCTTGGTAATAATGGTGTCTACTTCCACTTTCTTCTTTCAGTTTTTATCTACTTCCTTAAAAAATCTTCTTAATCTTTTAATCATTTTTCTCAATTTTCTGTTATTTTTCCTCAACCTTTTCATCTTGGCATTGTGTGTGTTTGTTTTCTTCTACTCCTTTATGGGGTTTTTTTATTGGATAGGGGACAAATATATCCATTTCAGGAAAAAGGGAGGGTGTGCCAATGTTAGGGTATTGTTCCAATGGAACAGTGTCTCCTGATTGGTTTTTTGATTCAGAATATCTTTCTCCATGAATTTCTCCCTCGAGATATTCATCTAGAAAGGGAATTGGTTCCTCTTGGTTCTACAATTCTTCCATTCCTTCAATAGGGGGTGTAATTTCCATATGGCCGGAACTATCTGCAAAGGCAGACTGGTCTTGACCTTGAAAATGCTCAAATGGGCCTTATTCGTCAAAGAGTGTACCCAGATTTTATAACACTCGGGCCACTTCTTCCTCTTCATTTAATAAAATAGTGTTCTCGGGGTTTGTAGGGGTTGCATGAGATGGCCATGCATCATATTTTGGGTTTGTGGTATGTTGACTTGATCTTATCCTCGTAGAGTGTCTCCATTTTTCTTAGCCAGGGGTTAAGGAAGGAGTCTTCCTTTTTCTTACCCTCTTTGTAATTTTTTCCTCTACAATTTGTTTTTCTAAGTCATCAATGTCCCTATCATCTACCCTTGCATGTGCATTTGGGTTTTCCTCTGATAAGGGTAATGTAGGATTTACAAAGTTATCCCACATCAAATGTTGTTGGGAAATTTCATGAATAATGATAAGTTTAATCAAGACGTGATGACTGATAATAGACTGTGGTTCTTTAGCCTTTCTAACTCGACTAGAAACATCATGCAATAAGGAATTTAGAAAAAACGACTGATTAACTGTGATTTTATGTCTAAGAATTGCTAGCAATTTAATTTGTCTAGGTTTTACCATGTCTTGATGACCATCACAAGTGATGTATCTCTTAACAGTGGTTGTTATTTCTCGCCATGGCTCCTTTAGTGATGCTGGGTGAACTCCTTTTCCATTGTGTATTAGCTCCTCCTCTGGATCCTTGAATGTTGCAATTGCTTCATGTAATAGAACATGTTTATCAGTCCATTTTGTGCCTTCTGATGGAAGTCCTCAGACTTTAGTTATGACTGCTTCAGAGACTGTTATATTTCTTCCTTTTACATTTGTTCACCCATTCTGCAAATTCTGTAGAAATTCAAGTGCTATCTCATTATGGAATCCCTATAATTTGACGAGATATTAAATCCAACCAGTGCGCTGGAGAATTTCACGATCCTACTCTGTTAGTCATAATCTTGTAGGTTCACTATGCACAGATCTTCCCCCCATAGTTGTTGTGCTATTGCAGCCTAATTCTCACCTTTGCATGCACTTTCTCACAATTAGACAGTTCAGGAAAACAACAAATACTGCATACAAATATTTTGAATTAGAAATTGTTATTTTTATATAAAGGTAGCAATAATAGTATTTGTCTCGTCAGCACAGTTTAGCAGAGTTCGATAATTATTTCGCATGTTGTTCCATAATGTCTACCCTCCCCCCTCCAATTAGAAAAGGCCATCCACGTCCATCGAGTACGGGAAAAGAGAAAAGGACGAAGTGGATTCATTAATGTGGTAGAAAAATAGTCAGAGAAGTAGAAATACGACAAGAAACAGTGAGAGCAATGCTAACCATAGATCATGTATATTGTTTTAGAAAAATGACCAAAAAAGGAATAAAGCAAAGAAATAATCATTATGGGAATAATTTTCCTTTTATGATTAAGTATGACGAAGTTGACAAGGAAATTAATGATAATGACTGCTGGCATAAATTGATTTGGACAATATTAATGTAATTCACATAAAAATATAGCTTACCATGCATATTGGTTAATATAAATGTAAGCATTGTTCAAATGGTAAATTATTCTTTGGAAATGAATCAATAGAAATAGTAGGATACAGAACAATAGGAAATGTAGAATATAACTTCAATACCACAAGCAGATCCACTACTGCCAGTAGGCGTCTATAGCCTCGACAGGGTTTCTTTTTAACCCGAAAATGAGCCAAGATCCTCCATTTATGACTTAGATTACTTGTTTTATTTCTACAAAGGGGTCACTGTGCTGGCTTGGTAACCAGATAATCACAGTGTCATTCACCACGGCATAAAAAAATGATCAGGTCAGCTCGTGATGAGACCTCTTGTCCTTCTGAAAATTAAGCTTTTTGGAAGGCCATTACCCTGGTGTGGTGGCCATTATGGGAATTTCGTTTTTAAGTTTATTATGATCATTTTAGGTTGGCTCGTGATGAAACCCCCTATCCCCTTTGAGAAAGCTTATATTATATTTATTTTCTCAAGTGCATTTTTATAAGTGGAGGGAGGCTCACTAACTCCTTAAGAGTTAGGGATGGTGTGAGAAGTAAAAGAATGTCAATAAAAGTTATGCTTGTATTCCTATATCATCATACCAAAGATAATTATCCATTGAAAGTGTAAAAGATAAACCATCATGGTATTAAGGTGGTGAATCGTTTTATGATACATCCAAAGAAGAGATGTCCATCAAATAATTAAAATGGATGAACCATGTCAATTTCAGAGAAAAGGTAATCATCAAAGGTGTAAAAATCATAATTTTGTTAATGTAACTACGTTTTATTAGCTTTGGTGTGAATTCCCAACCAAAAAGATGATTTTCGTAGCAAAGAATGTAAGATAAAATATGGTTGTTCGATAGAGGTTTGAATGGAATTTGTGCGGATATTGGAACAGAAGTTGTTCATTTAACTGAACAGCATCTCTTCATTTTATTGAACAACAACTGTTTATTCTATTGAACAGCAATAGTATGTGAAAGTCATAAAAATGAATTTGTTCATTTGATTGAACAATAGTTGTCCATTCGACTGAACAACAACAATTGTTCACTCTTTTGAACAACAAAGAAGAAATTGTAGCTGTTCATTTTACTGAACAACAATTGTTCATTCGATTGAACAACAGTTATTTATTTAATTGGAAAGCAGTTGTTCGTTCGATTGAACACCAGCTGTTTATTTTACTGAACAACAGTTGTTCATTCGATTGAACAAAAGTTGTTTATTTTATTGGACAATAGTTGTTCACTCTTTTGAATAACAATTGTTCATTTTTATTGAACAACAATTGTTCGTTTAACATAATATCAGTTTTTCAATCTATTGAACAACAGTTGTTCATAAATTTCAAAAAAGAACAGAAATAGTGGAAAACTCAAACCAAAGGAACGACAACTGTTCACTTGGAAGAAACATCAGTTGTCTAAAGAATTGAACAGAAACTACTAAAAAATGAAGTGAAACAGCGAAAAAGGAATGACAACTACTTTTTTTATAAGTGATTGTTTCAAAGAAAAAATCCATGCATTTATACAGGGGCAATTTATTGAAAAAAAACACAAAAACAACAAATCATAAACTATATATGTAAAGAAAATATTTACATTATTTACAACCAAAATGATACAATTTTCACGAAAGTAAAGCTGCCAAGTCATTACTCCCTGTAGATAAAATTTTCATAGTGGGATCATTGCATACCTGTTGGCAAAAAGACTCTTTGGTGAGTGGCTTGTGATAAAGACGTACCCGGTGTCCATTCACCCAGAAAGAAGAGCCAGACCCATCCATGGTAGTCAAAGTTAGAGTGCCATTGTTGTTAACTTCTTGAATTTCATATGGGCCAAGCCATCTTGTCTACAATTTACCTAGGATGTCTTGGAATCTAGAATTATAGAGGAGTGCCTAGTCTCCTTCCTAAAACGTCTTCTTCTTGATGAGAATTTCATGCCACTTAGCCCGTTGTTGCTGAATAATTTTTGTGTGCTGAAGGGAAAGTAACCGTGCTTCCTTTAATTAATTTATTTGTTGAAGTTGCTTAATTTGGGCTTCCGTCAGGTCTAGTCCCACTTCCTGAGTTGTCCTGAGAGCCTTTGTTTCAGATTCGATAGGAAAAATAGGTTCTTTGCAGAGTAAAAGCTGGTATAGAGAATAAAAATTAGTATTTATCCAAGTTTTGTGATAGGCCCACAAGGACTCTAACAGTCTATTAGCCCAGTCTCACCGATGTGTTGAAAATGTTTTGGTCAAAATTGCCTCAATGACCTTGTTAGTGCTCTCAACTTGCCTGTTCGCCTGCGGGTGATATGGAGAAGTGACTCTATATGTGATATGGTGGTTCTGTAAAGTGGTTTTAATCTTGTGTCCTCAAATTGTGGCCCCCCATATGTGATCACTTCCCTGGATAAAACATACCGCACGAATAAATCAAAAAGGAAATTAATTACAATTTCTTTTGTAGCTCTTGGCAAAGCTACTGTTTCTACCCACATTTTTACATAGTCTGTAGCAATGAATATGTAGGAATTTTTGTTTTATGGTGGATTGAATGGGCCAAAAAAATCCAACACCCACTGTTTGAAAGGTTCTATTACCAATTGCGGCTACAATGGCATTTCATCAGATTGAACATGACGACCCATCCTTTGGTAGCTATCACAAGCCTAGAGATATTTCTTGGCATCATTAAAAATAGTGGGCTAGTAATAGCCCATATACAATATTTTATGTCAAGTTCTACGATCTATGAAGTGTCCGCCACAAGGATAGTCATGGAAAGCCTTCAAGATGTCATAAATTTCATCTTCACGAATGCATCTACCTATTTTCATATCAGATCTTGCGTGAAAAAGGTATCCACCAATCCAAGGGAATCGAACACTGTGTTGGACAATCAACTTTCTTTATTTAGTTGTTAAATTCTTTGGTATTTTTCCTATTGCAAAATAATTTTCCACGTCTGCATATCGTGATGCCTTAACCGTTATAGAAAACAGTTGTTCATCTGGGAACTGATCGTCCACAGCTAGTGGATCGTTTGTCTTAGGAACCCGTAACATAAAATCTGTGATTGGGTTTCGTCTCCTGGACAGTATTTAATGGTAATATCAAACTCCTGCAAAAGTAGTAGCCAACGGGTCACCCCCCCGATTAGTGATTGGTTTATTTGCTAAGTATCTAATGGCAGAATGATCAATGTAAAGAAAAATTTGGTAGCCTGTTATATAATGTCTAAATTTATTTATGGCATAAATTACAGCTAAAAATTCATTTTGTGTTATAGTATAATTGAGTTCAGCAGAAGTGAAATTTTTTCTGATATAATAAATGGCATAGGGCTTTTTGTCGTCCTCTTGTTCGAGGATAGCGCTTATTGTTGTATCTGACACATCTGTAGAGATATGAAAAGGCATCTCCCAATTGGGTCTGCACAACACTAGAGCAATCGAGAATAATTTATTCAAATCTATAAAAGCAATGTCACATTTATCAGACCATCTAAATTCAACATTTCCTGTTAAAGCATACAAAGGTGAAACAATTCGTGAAAATTTATTTATAAATCTACGATAGTATCCTGAATATCCAAGGAAGCTACGTACCTCTGTCTGAGTACAAGGTGTAAGTAGTAGAAAAATTACCTTTATTTTTTTTAGTCTACCTATATTCCAGCCACAAGATGTAGTGTGCTAGGATTACGCCTTCCGTCATCATCATGTGACATTTCTCATTGCTTAGACATAGCCTAGTAGTGATGCATAGTTCCAAAAATTTATCTAAGTTTTGTAGCGCTTGGTCGAAATCGATCCCGTATGGGGTGAAGTCATCCATGTAAACTTCAAGTCTCTCATTTATCAGATCAGAAAAAATGTTGAGTATGGCCCCCTAAAATGTAGTTGGTGCGTTTCATAAACCAAAAGGTAACACTCTATATGAGAATGTACCCCAGGGGCATGTAAAGGTAGTTTTGTATTGGTCTTCAAGGGAAATTTGAATCTGGTTGTATCCACTGAAGCCATCGAGAAAGGAAAAGAATCATTTTCCTACCAACATATCAAGGAATTGATCAATAAATGGAAGAGAGAAGTGGTCTTTTTGTGTGGCCTTCTTTAATTCCCTATAGTCCACACAAATCTACCACATCCCATTGTTTGTTAGGTCCCTATATTACTAGTATAGTCCCTTATTGTTGTTAGTGTAACCCCCTTATTGTTATTATTGTACCCTTGTAACCCCCATATTGTTATTATTGTGCCCTTAAATTATTATTGTTAGGTCGGCTAGGATTACATTGTGGCCCCACTAGGATTACATTGTGGCACCATGGACTCCTATATATAGAAAGGAGGTTTTGTAATTTGTATCATCCAAGAATTGTTCATTCATGTAATGTATTGGAGGTTTCCCCCTCGAAGTGGCTTATTTATAAGGTGTTGAAATCTCTTTTCTTCTCTTTTTGGAGCTGGTTTCACAACATTTGGTATCAGAGGTTTGGATTCTAGGGTTTAGCTACTCCAAACAGGTCATCGTGGAATTTTTGCTATAACGTTTTTTCTACGAAGGTTCAGACGCTGAAATTTTTAGGGTGTGAAGCCAAAATCCTGAGGAACATTTTCGCAAAATTTCAGATCTTCGTTTGCAATATTTTCAGAGATATGATCTGTGGAAGGTAGGGCTTTTTACAGGCTCCTGAATTTCACTTAAACAGGTCATAGCGGAATTTTCGCTATAAATTTTTTTCTACCAAGGTTCAAAAGCTAAAATATTTAGAGAGCGAAGCTGAAATCCTAAGGAACATCATCAAAAAATTTCAGAGCTTGATTCACAATAGTTTCAGAGATTGATATGTGGAAGTTAGGTCTTTTTCAGGCTGCCGAATTTCATCTCAAAGAGGTTATCGTGAGAAAACCTTCATAACTCTCTCTCTCTCTGAGCATCGGATAGGAATGCTGTAAAAAGTGGCTGCAAGTACACAGACTGTAGTGTCTTGTATATCAATTTCAGAGCCAAAGGAGGAAATAGGGACACATGGCAAGTCGTACAAGAGCGCTATATTGAACCAGTCCATAATTGGGTCATTGTGGGAGATTGGACATAACTTTACC
This sequence comes from Pinus albicaulis, assembly GCA_034641835.2. Classification (NCBI taxonomy): domain Eukaryota; kingdom Viridiplantae; phylum Streptophyta; class Pinopsida; order Pinales; family Pinaceae; genus Pinus; species Pinus albicaulis. Next base: position 1,340,731,582 of record CM076584.1, on the reverse strand, counting down.
TTGAAGAATCCAAATCAGGTCAGACCTGTGGCATTCGAAAGAAGATTCATAGGGTGACTACAGGGCCAAATTTCAGATATTGAAGATCCAAAATCACAGAGATAATTCAGTTTCAATATCGAGTTCCTCAAAATCAAGAAAAAGGTGTGTATTTTTTTTCAAATTGCGTAAGTCTTGTTTGAAAAGTCAGTTATAATTGATTCCAAAGGCCTATTGAGCATAGCTATCAGTATTGGGTTCTATAATGCCTCCTAAAAATAACTCAACACCCATTAAGCCTTCAGAAGGCTCTACTATGACTCATGAAGACGAAGAAATGCAACATGAGATATCAAAATTCCATGAGCAAGTGCACCAAATTACGCTATCGCAAAGAGCAACAAAAATTGAAATGGATGGTTTGAAGAAAGGCATGGAAGCTAAGATGAATGGTTTGGAAGCTAAGATGGATGGCATGGAAGTTGGCATGGAAGCTAAGATGGATGACATGGAAGCTAAAATGGAAAACACGAAGAATGATCTAAAAGAAGACATGGAAGGTTTGAAAAAGTTGATACAACAAATGTTTCCTAATGGTGAAAATATAGTAGAGGAAACTAATGATGAGAACAAAATAAATGATAATCGTGATTTCATAAACTCTAATATTGGCAGGAAGAACCACCATATTCCAAAGATGGATATGAGGAAGTTTGATGGCAAGGATCCCGTAACATGGATACTACAGATGGAGCAATATTTTGATCTCAACAATGTGCAAAACACACAAAAGGTACGCATTGCAACTTTACATTTAGAACAAAATACATTTGTATGGTATCGATGGCTTTGCTCCCGTAAAAAAATTGTCACTTGGTCAATTTTTACAAAGGAAATGATAGCACATTATGAGGATACAAAGAGCAACACCTTCTTTAGCCAATTGATAAATCTCAAACAAAAGGGTTTAGTGGGGGAGCACATTGAGGACTTCCAAAAAATTGAATATAAGGGTAACTGATATTCCAGAGGAACACAGGATTGATCTCTTCATAGGCACTTTAAAGGATAACATCCAACATGAAGTTCGCGTTTTGGAACCTAATTCATTGGAGAAGGCATTCAGGTTGGCAAGAAAAGTTGAATGTAAAATTATGGCGACAAGGAAGCCTACCACTCAATTCTATAAAGAGGAAGTGTTGCTACGTCTAGATTTCCACAACCTACAAGGTTGACACCACAACAATTGGAAGAAAAAAGAGCAAAAGGGCTTTGCTACAGTTGTGATAGCAAATACACTAAAGGTCATAAGTGTGCTGAGAAGAAATTATTTTACATAGATTGTGAAAAGGAAGAAGAAAATGAACAAGAAGAGGATATACACCAGGAACCAACCCTAGAAGAGGAAGAAATGAGTCTGACCATATCGTGTAATGCATTGGCAGGAATTACCACTCCTCAAACTCTCAAGATAGAAGGACATATCAAGAAGAAAAAGGTAATAGTGTTGATTGATTCAGGTAGTACCCATAATTTTATTCATTGTAAGGTAGCCAAGGAATTGAATTGTTTCCTATACCCAGCACCAAAATGTCAAATGATGGTTGCAAATGGAGGAACTATAAATTGCTCTAGAAAATTCCATAATATCAAGCTATGCATGGGGGAATATGTATTGAATAGTCCAATGCTTTCCATCCCAATGGGAGGTGTTGATGTCGTACTAGGAGTAAAATGGTTACAATCTTTGGGGATGGTAGCTTTTAATTTTCATGAACTTTTCTTGAAAAAAATTTCGGAAGGAAAGGAAATCGAATTATGGGTATCACAAGGAAGCCAAGAAATATAATAAGCTCTAATGTCATGACAAAGCTTCTGAAGAAAGAACAACAAGGCGTAGTTGCACAATTATGCTCACTAGAAGTTCCAACATCAAAATAATCTATTTCTCCAGATCTCCAAAGAGTCTTGGACAATCATTCCAATGTGCTTGATACTCCCAAAGGACTCCCACCTATTCGTGATCATCATCAGGCTATTCATTTAATTCCAGGAAGTGTTCCTCCAAACATCTGACCTTATAGATATCCTTACGTCCAAAAGAGTGAAATTGAACGTATGATTGCAAAAATGTTAGAGGCTTGTATAATTCAACCTAGTCACAGTTCTTTCTCTGCTCCTATAGTATTGGTACACAAGAAGGATGGATCATGGCGCATGTGTCCCGATTATAGGGAGCTCAATAAGCTCACAATTAAAGATAAATTTCCCATTCATGTGATTGATGAATTATTGGATGAATTACATGGAGCAATTTATTTTACCAAGTTGGATCTTCATTCAGGATATCATCAAATTAGAATGAAGACGGAAGATATTCTGAAAACATCATTTCGAACTCATGAGGGTCATTATGAATTTTTGGTCATGCCTTTTGGCCTTACCAATGCACCTTCTACATTTCAAAGCTTGATGAATTCCATTTTCAAACCCGTCCTTAGAAAATTTGTGCTAGTGTTTTTTGATGATATAATAATATACAACAGGTCTTGGAAGGATCATGTTCAACATGTTGACATGGTGCTCAAACTATTGCAGGAGAAACAATTATATGCAAAAACATCCAAATGTTTCTTTGGAGTACAAGAGGTGGAATATCTGGGTCATATTGTATCTCACGAAGGTGTTAGGTAGACCCTAACAAAATTAAAGCCATTAAGGAATGGAGAGTCCCCACAACCATAAAGCAGTTGTGAGGATTTCTCGGGTTAATAGGGTATTATCGCAAGTTTGTTAAGAACTATGGGAGAATATCAGCACCTCTAACAACATTATTAAAGAAAGATGCATTTTCATGGACTCCTGAAGAAACTAAGGCCTTTGAACATTTTAAAGAGGCAATGTGCCTAGCATCGGTCTTAGCTACGCAATACTTCACAAAAACCTTTATTGTGGAATGTGATGCCTCGGGAAATGGAATTGGTGTTGTTTTAATGCAAGAAGGAAGACCCATTGCTTTTGAAAGTCGTCCAATCAAAGGAAAGTATTTACAAAAACCTATTTATGAGAAGGAAATGTTAGCAATACTTCATGCACTAAAGAAATGGCGAACTTACCTAATGGGAAGACACTTCAAGGTAAAAACTGATCATGATAGTCTTAAACACTTTTTGGAACAAAGACTATCTTCAGAAGAGCAGCAAAAATGGGTCACAAAGATGTTGGGTTATGACTTTGAAATAATCTACAAAAAAAGGAAGCTAAATGTTGTTGCAGATGCACTCTCAAGAAAGAATGAAGAGGTGGAAGCATTGCTTTGTGCCATTTCTATTATCCAACCAGATTGGATAACTGAAGCAAGAGATGAATGGAAGAAGGACAAAGATGTATGGATACTCATTCAAAAGTTGCAGCAAGATCCTAGTACATCCGATACATTTAGTTGGAAAAATGATTCCTTATGGTACAAAGATCGCTTATATCTTTGTAAGAATTCCCATCTAAAACAAAAGATTCTTCTGGAATTGCACACTTCTCCTTTAGGAGGACACTCGGGATTTTTAAAAACTTACCACAGGGTGAAGAAAGAATTTTTTTGGGATGGCCTTAGATCTGATATTCAAAAGTTTGCGGAGGAATGTTTGGTTTGCCCGCAGAATAAAGTGGAAACAATTAAGTCCCCGGGACTTCTACAACCTTTATCCATTCCAAGTCAACGTTGGGAGGAGATTTCAATGGATTTTATCACAGGTTTACCTAAGTCCGAAGGAAAGAGTGTCATCATGGTGGTAGTTGATAGAATTACTAAGTATGCACACTTTTGTGCATTATCTCATCCATTTAAAGCAAGTATAGTTGCTACTACATTTATGGACACAATTAAAAAGCTACATGGAAACCCAAGGGTTATTTTGAGCGCAGAGATACCATTTTTACTGGAAATTTTTGGACAGAGTTATTTTCTTGTTTGGGTATTCAATTAGCTCATAGCTCATATTATCATCCTTAATCTGATGGTCAAACTGAGATAGTAAATAAATGTTTGGAAGGATATCTTCGTTTTTTTGTATCTAATAAACAAACACAATGGTTCAAGTGGTTACCTCTCACTGAATGGTGGTATAACACTTCCTTCCATACTGCAGCAAAAATGACCCCATTTATGGCACTTTATGGATATCATCCACCATCCATCACATCATCTTTAAGGGAAAATTCGAAGGTTCAAGCAGTGGAAGATCACATCGAGCATCAGCAAGAAGTTCTCCAACTCTTAATGGATAACCTGAATTTGGCACAAAATCGAATGAAACAACAGGCAGATCAACATCGTAGCGAGAGAAGTTTTGATGTAGGAGATTGGGTATTTTTACGGCTACAACCATACAAACAAATGTCCCTCAAGCAAGCAAAGAAGGATAATAAATTATCGCGAAAGTACTATGGTCCTTACAAGGTGTTGCAAAATATTGGTACTATGGCATACAAATTGGAGCTTCCTGCTTCTTCATGAGTGCATCCAATTTTCCATGTTTCATGCTTAAAGAAGGTTATAGGTGAAAATCTTCCAGTTCAAACAATATTGCCCGAACTTGATGAGGAAGGAAAAATCATATTGTAACCTGAAGCGGTCACGGAAACAAGAACTCGACAACTACGAAATCGATCAATTTCGGAGTATCTCATCAAGTGGAAGAACTTACCCACTGAAGATTCTACATGGGAGGATGAGAATTTTATACAGAAGCACCCAGAGCTACTCAAGCGTTGAGGACAACACTTTTTGAAGGAGAGGGGCATGTTAGGTCCCTATATTACTAGTATAGTCCCTTATTTTTGTTAGTGTAACCCCCTTATTGTTATTATTGTACCCTTGTAACCCCCATATTGTTATTATTGTGCCCTTAAATTATTATTGTTAGGTTGGCTAGGATTACATTGTGGCCCCACTAGGATTACATTATGGCCTTATGGACTTTTATATATAGAAAGGAGGTTTTGTAATTTGTATCATCCAAGAATTGTTCATTCACGTAATGTATTGGAGGTTGTCCCCTCGAAGTGGCTTATTTCTAAGGCGTTGATATCTCTTTTATTCTATTTCTAGAGCTAGTTTCACAACATTGTTTTTGGGAACAACTACGAATGGAGAGACCCACTTACTATATGAAATAGGATAAATAAAATTCACATCCAGCAACTTATATAATTCTTCTTTGATGACATCCTTAAGATGTGGATTCAATCTTCATTGAGGTTGCCAGATAGGACAGGCATCCTTTTCGGTGTAGATATGGTGTGTACATAATTGAGGGTCTATGCCCTTCATGTCTGGATAATCCCAGGAAAAAGCCCCTTTATGTTTTTTTAGAATCTGAATGAGTTTTTATTGTCGATCACTATCTAGATTATCATTAATATTCAATATATTGTCGAGTTCAATCTCAACATGCCTACTGTAATGAACAACAATTGTTGGTATATGCTAATCATCAGAATCTTCTAAAGGATCTTCCTGGGATTCATTTTCAAGAATCGCTTTCAACATTTGACATTTCAAATTGTTCTCAGTAGTCGATTGATTTATAAAATTATTAATTACATCATCTTCAGTCTGATTCTTGAACTCAAGCGCTTCTACTACTGTAAGAGGTGAACAGATGTTTTCTTATAGGTATGTAGGTGGATGTTTATGAGTTTTTAGGATGGGCAGAATTGGCTTATCAGGGGGATATAAAACAAGGTTTTTTACAACATTTCCCTTTTTGATGGTCATGCTACAATCACGACAACCTATATAAGCATCAGTTGTTTATAACCAAGGTCGGCCCAAAAATAAAGGGTGTCCATCTAATTGACTTCTTGGGTTGATAACTAGAAAATCTATTGGGTATTCCCATGAGTCAACAGAAACAATAATTTCATGTAGAGTTCCCTCAGGTTTAACAATAGAAAAATCAGCAGTTACTAACAAAGTAGTATTTGGTTCAAAATTTGTGATACCGAGTGCGTCACAGGTTTCTGTCATGAGAATGTTAATGGTTGCACCTAAACTATCTAGTGTGTTTGGAAAAGAGAGGCCATATATTTGAACAGTAACTATGGTATTCCCTAGATCTTCATGTTTTACTGGAGTTTCCCTACCTAGAAGTAGATTAGAAAAGGTCCCTACAACATGGACGAATGGTAAAAGTTTTGGTTTCCTTGCAAGCTTTTTCACACACAATTCTTTAATCATTTTAGCATAAATAAGAATCTATTAAATAGCCTAGAGAAGAGGAATTTTAATACATAGATTTGTAATTCCCCCCAAGAGATCAAATTCTGGATAAACAATGGGTTTAGGTACTAATAATATTTCAGGGAACGGGGGAGAAGTGATTAGAAGTTTTTCAGGATCTTGTTGCTCGACTGTGTCTTCTCCCTATTTTATTTATGTATTAGTCACAGTCAAGGATTTAGTTATGGTAGGTATTTTTGTCTCATATTTTTTTTGGTGTTTATTTTCCTCAGGGGTGATGATGCATCATGATCTTAGCCTAAGTTCACTACATTCTATCTATTTTATTTCAGGATCTGAATTTTCAATAATCTGTATCAGCTAAACCAGTATGTTATTGGGATTTGGGTTTGGTTGAGGGGGTAGTTGGGGGTGCATAAGAGGTTGGGAATTTTTCTGCAATGAATACGAAGCTGGTAAGGCCGGTTGAGGTTGAGGACCCATCCCCGTAGGCGGATTAGTTATCCCCAGGGGTCGCTGCCAGTTTGAAGACCAATTTGGATTTTGTGATGTGGAGGAAGCCCACTGGGACGGGTACAGATTTTTTTTCCAGAAAGGAGTAGAATTTGGCCAACTAGTGTTTAGAAAAGGTTGGTTTGGCCAGGGTGACATGGGAAATGACTGATATTTCCAGGTAGAGAAAGGTGATTGGCCTTGCCATGTTGTTCCAGAATTATGTTGTTGATTAAATGATGGAGAAGAAAAGAACGGAGAAGGGTCTTGTGACATACCTATGGGTTGGGCTTTCCACTGTCGGCGTTGGCTCATTAAGTATGTTGGTTCTGTCTCTTCTTTTACATCTTTGAAAACTGCCTTTAATCCCCTAAGTGATGGAAAATGTTCAGTGGCATGGTCCTTAGTGTAGATGGCACAAGTCTAAACCATGTCCAACGGGCATTCCCTCTGACTGTCCTTCTTTCGGCATCATGGGCAGAAAATAACTAAATTATGTTTTTCTATAGCTTGTTTCTGTTTGGCTTGTAGGACGTCCAACTGTGTCGTGAGGGTGCCTAGGATATCAGTTTTTAAATCTTCTGAGAGGTTTCTGATCTCTGTCCGAGTTATGCTTCCACCAGAAGCTTTATTATTTATGACGATAGTATCTCGTCCAATTGGCCTGACGCGTGTGCTGCCTTGAGAGCACCTGATACACAACTAAATAATGTCATCATAATTTTCCTGATAAATATCTCCTTTCCCCATTTAATGTTTCTATCCATTCATCCTTCCTTTTATCATAGTTACTTTAAAACATCTTTAGATAATGCAGCATAAGGATATCGTTGTAAATTATATTGAAATCGTTCAACATATTCTTCTACAGTCTCATTATCTTTTGTAGTCATGTTAAATATTTCATCTTTCAGGTCTCTAGTCCTGCAGTAATCTTTATATTTAGTGATAAAATATGTTTTCATTTGATCCCAAGATTTAATAATTCCTCCACAAAGCCCCATAAACCATCACAGAGTTGCTCCCTTTAATGTAGAAGGAAATATTTTTAGCTTTTGGGGATCGGTGGTATAATCATATCCCCTACATAAAATGTCAAATTCAAATAGGAAAGCATCAGGATCTTCTGAGGTTAAACCATGGAAAGTAGGGATTCTCTAAAAAGGAATGGATTTCAAGGGAGCATTAGCAACTGGTTCAATGATGGGATACTCCAAATTTTATGTTTGTCCCTGAGTTGATTATGCTCCATATGATCAAATATGTGCCAATAACCTTCAGGACTCTCTTGGTTTGGAAAGTTGATTTGGGCAGAACTGGCAGACAGATTTGGAAGGGGTTTTACATCACTACCTTGATCTGGGATATCAGGCATCCTTTCTTCAACCGATATTTTAAGAGATCCAGGTTCTTGTGATTGTAGATTTTCTCCTACAGCACCACTAGTTTCCCCCTCTCCTTCTTTCATATTACAAGAATTTCCCTCTTATGAAGGGTCTGAATGAAAATTTTATGTATCCTGAAAGATCTGTTCAGACCCTTTGGTTTTTCTATGGATCTCGTCATGAGATGCAGATGGTGAGCTTGTTGCTTGAGGGATTAGAGTAGAGATTTTTCCGAATGTGATCTAAGGTCCTACTGACACTCGATATTATGCTTTTCTTATGATTTCGTTTATAAAGGTCGATTTTTTAAGGGTCACCTACCCCTTGGGTTTGGTGGATTTAGATCTATTTCTACTTTTTTCTTCCTAGAAATTCATAAAAACATCTACTCCTATCTATTCTATATGCATTTGCTAGAAAGTGGGCTTTGAGCAAGCATTTTACTTGATGTCACATAGGTTCTTACCTCTCGTTTTCAATACCCAATTCCTTCGCAGAAATAAAATCCAATTCAAAAAAAGAAATCAATATTTAACACTCTCCCTGTCAATGATGCCAAAATGTTGGTGCAATAAGGTGACTATAAAAATCAATCCTAATGCCTACTGTTGGGCTAAGAATAAGGTATGTTTCACCCTATCTTTACCATGAATTATTATGTACTTCTACGAATTTTCCCCTCATCTTAGAAATAAAGGAAAGGGAATTAATATAAAGTCAGGACAAAATGAACTGATGATAAAAGGGATTTTTATTAACGAAAAATTGACTTGTGTTATCTTTATTAACATGGAAATAAAGAAGATGAACTGATGATAACCGAAAGACAGCTGGCAAGAGAGGAAAATGGGATCATGATGGCTCCCATGGGCCGGCGGAAGATGGAAAGGCACATGCACGCTTGGGGGACTCAAACGACAAGCACAAGCAACAGGATCCTATATGGAAAGGACCCTTTACCACTATTGAATTTGCCTTTAAAAGGACAAATCAAAATAGAAACTTTCTTCTGTAATAGACGTATCAAGACAGAATTGTAAAATTGTATTAATGTATTAATCTCCAGCTTAATAAATATTTTGGCTTTTTTGAATAGTCAATCTCTAATTTTTCCTTAGCGGTAGACTTCTGGTGGCTTTGGGCCTAGCCCTGGGAGTTTTCTCTACTACTTCTGTGCTATATGTTTAATTACAAAAATTGTGTTTCCAATCATCTAATGCATTTCGCGAGATATCATTTAGATGGTTGAACTGTGAACATAATATGCTATGGCTTTTGCTTTAATTAGAATAGTTCATCATTCATGCTTTCTTGCTTACAATCAATGTTTTCATAATTGTTTATATGCTTTCATCATTTCCCAATGCTTTTATACTCATTTAATTAGTTTTAGCATAACTATTGTTCAATTATGCACATCATTAAAGTTGGATCTTTTCATTATTATTGTGAAGCATCTGGTTGTTGTTTGATTTAGAGAGATGGTATTTATTAATTCAAAAGAGAATTCCATTGCAAAATTTAGATAAACAATTGATGTTCAATTTATTAGAGTTGTTGTTAAATTTATTAGGATTGTTGTTCAATTCGTCATAGTATTTTTTTCAATCATAGTTTTCTCTTTTAAGCTGAAATACCCATTTCTGCATATGCCTAGAACAGAGTAGTCAAGAGAATTCTATAATTCCCCTCCAATTTGATTTGATTGAACTTAGAGAGTTAGATAGTCTTCCTCATGGTAATTTAGATTAGTTTTCCTTTGATATCACTTGCATATACTTTGCTTACACTCTTGAAATAACAAGACTTGCCCTGGGTTGATAATTAAATGAGAAGCATTGAAGTTGCGTGTAACAGTCATCTTTATGACCCAACATTTTTGGCGCTTTTTCCGGGGAGAGTTATTAAGAGTGATGTCCTTTTCTTCTTTTCCCTTTTGCAGTGAAGAATTGGATATTGGAAATGAGAGTTAAGAACCTGCATACCAGCAAGCAAAATGCTAGCTCTCCAGCCTACTTTCCAACAATTGTATAGAGGTTAGTAGGATAGGTGCTCTTGTTTTATGACTAGGAAGAAAAAGATAGAAACAAATCTAAATCCCCCACTTAAATCCACAAAACCCAAAGGACCGGTCATCCTTGGTAGAACAACATATATAGATGAAATCATTAAGAAGGTTGAATCCCAAGCATCCTTGGGACCCAAAACTATTCCTACTCAAGGTCCTATTGCACTCCCTCACCATCTGTAGCCCATGCTGAGATTCACAGTGAAACACAAGTGTCTAAACAAAGCCTTCAGACTATTGATCACGTAAGTCCTGACCCTTTAAGAGAGGGAGGTTATTGCAATTTATAGGAAGGAGAAGGAGAAACCAGCAGTGCAATGCAGGTAAAAACTCCAGAGCCTGGATCCCTTAAGAGAGTGGGTGAAACAGAGACAACCATCATCCCAGATCAAGGAAGTGCTATAAAGCTTCCTCCACATCCACTCCCTAATTCCACTAATATTATTCCTCCAGAACAAGAAATCCCCAAATATTATTGGCATATCTTTGATCAAATGGAAAACAACCAGAACTGGAACTAGAGGTTGACATCAACATTAGAATATCTCATTGTTGATCCAACTGCAAATGCCCCTATGAAAGCCATTCCATTACAAAACATTCCCACCTTCCATGGGTTGACGTCGAAAGATCTTGATGCATTTTTATTTGAATTCAATGTCTTATGTAGGGCATATGACTATACTACTAACCCTCAGACTATTTCCCTCTACCTTGAAGGGAATATCATTACGCTAGTTCATGGGGCTCGGTGGAGGAACCATTAATAATTGGGACCAGATGAAGAACACTTTTCTTAACAAATATCAAGACTATTTCTAAACTTGAGAATTAAAAGATGAAATATTCAATATGTCTGCAAAGGAAAATGAGACATTAGAATAATACATTGAAAGATTTCAATATAACTTACAAAGGTATCCATATACTACACTGTCTAAATATATCTTAAAATCAACAATGATTAAGGGAATTAAAGAAGAATGGGTTGAAACACTTAACATAATGGGGAAAGGGGACATATATCCAGAAGAATATGATGATATTATTTCACTATGTATCAGGTGTTCTTGGGGTAGTACACGAAGTAGGCCAACCAGGCAAGACTCAGCTACAAGGAAACCTAAGCATTCCGGTGGCAACATGACCAGAGAAGAATTTGGTAATCTTTTAGAACATTTTAAAATTGATATCTTGGGCACCTTGAAAACACAGCTAGATGTCCTACAAGCCAAGCAGAAGCAAGCTATAGCAGAACAAAACATGGTCATCTTTTTCCCACATTGTCGGAAGAAGCACAGCCAACGAGAATGTCCATTAAACATGGTCCATGTACATGTGCTATTTGTACCAAGGACCATGCAACCGACCATTACCCTTCACTTCCGAGGTTGAAAGTAGTTTTTAAAGAAGCAGAAGAAGAGATAGAACTAGTCTATCTAATGAACCAATGTCGAAAATGGCAAGCATGACCAGGTATGCCACAAGACCGGCCTCAGTTTTTTTCTTCTCCGCAGTTTAACCAAAAGAACCCTGAAACATCTTGGCAGAACCAATCACCCTTCTCTACTTGGACATCTCAATCATTTCCTATGCCTCATTGGCCAACACAACCCTCTTCAGGTAATAATTGGCCAAGTTTTCCTTCTTCTCCACCTTACTGGAAAAACAATCCCTATCAATCCCAGTGGTCAGCCTCCCCTTCACAAGCCACAAATTGGCCTCAGAACTAGTAGCAACCTCTGGGAATGACCAAACTACCGATGGGGAAAAGGGTGCAAACCTACATTACTAGCTCCTTACCTAGTCCAGCACAACCCTCAACCTATCATGCGACGTCAATTGCCAACTCAACCCAATCCTAATCCTAACAATAGGTCGGTTCAGCTAATTCAAATTGTTGAGAACCCAAACCCAGAAATTGAATAGAAGCAATGCAATGAACTAAGGTTGAGATCAGGACGTGTTATTTCACCAAAAGAAGATATAACCCTGCCTGGAACTCTGACAAAGCCTAGACAGACAACGATGACTGAAACCGAGGTAGAGGAGAGAAGGGAAACGGTTGACCAAGGGAGACCTAAAAAACTTATGATTTATCCCCCTCCATTCCCTGAAATATTAACACTGCCTAGGCCGATAGTCTCCCCAAATTTTTATATCCTAAGGGAATTAAAGAACCTTTGCATTAAAATTCCTCTTTTACAGGCTATACAAGGCATCCCTATCTATGCCAAGACAATTAAAGAGTTGTGCGAGAAAAAGAAGGTGAGGAAAACAAAAACTGTACCCATTGTTCATGTGGTAGGGGCACTATCAAACTTACTGTTGTGTAAGGAAACACCCATGAAATATGAGGATCCAGGGAACCCCATAGTAACTGTGCAAATCTCTGGCCACTCCTTTCCAAACAAATTGGTTGACTTAGGGGCAACCATTAACATCTTAACTACAAAGACCTGCGATAAGTTAGGCATAACAACGTTAGAACCCAGAGCTACCTTGCTGGAATTCACTGACAAATCTGTTATCAGACCAGAAGGAATATTATAAGACATCCTGGTTTCTATTGACTCATGGGAATATCCAGCTGAATTTTTTGTTATTAACCCAAAAAGTAGGATGGATGGACACCCCTTGATACTTGGTCAACCTTGGTTAGCAATAGTTGATGATTACATAGGCTGTCGGACAGGCAACATGACCATTGCTAGAGGTGATTCCATAAAAAACATTATCATTATCCCACCTGCCAAACCAAGTCTACCCACGATAAATATTCACAGGCATCCACATACATACTGGGAACATAATATTTGTTCACCACTGACAATAGTTGAAGCTCTTGAATTCAAAGATCAAATTGAAGATGATGTAATCAATAACTTCATGAATTAGTCATTTGTGTCCGAAAACTTAAAATTCCAAATGTTAAAAATAGTTCTTGATGATGAAACACAAGAATACCCCCTGGCAGACATTGATAATAAACACATACCCATGACTGATGTTCGCAACATCATACCAATTGAGATTGAGCCAGGGAAAGTTTTAAATATAAATGGCAGCCTAGATAGTGCCCAAAAGAAAAATCTCATAAATTTTTTACAGAAGTATCAGGGAGCATTTTCCTAGGAGTACCCAGACATGAAGGGTATAGACCCTCATCTATGCACACATTACATCTATACTGACAAGGAGGCTCGGTCTATTCGACAACCTCAACGGAGGCTAAACCCGCATCTGAAAGACATTGTAAAAGATGAATTGCAAAAGCTATTGGACGTAAACTTCATTTATCCTATCTTAGAGAGTAAATGGGTCTCTCCTTTAGTAGTCGTTCCTAGGAAGAATGGAAAGTGGAGAATCTATGTGGATTACAGAGAATTGAATAAAGAAACACAGAAGGACCACTTCCCCCTTCCTTTTATTGACCAAGTCCTCGATACATTGGTAGGAAAACGGTTCTTTTCCTTCCTTTATGGGTTCAGTGGTTAAAATCAAATCCAGATAGCCCCTGAAGACCAGGATAAAACAACCTTTACCTACCCATGGGGTAAATTTTCCTACAGGGTATTACCATTTGGACTATGCAATGCCCCAACAACCTTCCAAAGGCCTATAATCAACATTTTTTTTTATTTAATAAATGAAGGACTTGAAATTTACATGGATGACTTTACCCCATATGGATATGATTTTGATCAAGCACTAGAAACACTAGAAAATGTATTGGAATGATGTATTGCCACCAGATTATGTTTAAGTAATGAAAAATGCCACATGATGATGACCGAAGGAGTAATCCTAGGACACTACATCTCTGCAACTAGAATATAGGTAGACCTGGAAAGAACAGAAGTAATCCTTTTATTAGCCACACCTTGTACACAGACAGAGGTATGCAATTTTATTGGATATGCAGGGTACTATCGCAGGTTTATAAAGAATTTTTCACAAATTGCTGCACCCTTGTATGCATTAACAGGAAATACTGAATTCGATTGGTTTGGTAAATTTGACATTGCTTTTACAAATTTAAATAAACTGGTCTCGACAGCACCGCTCATATGCGGTCCCAACCGGAAACTACCCTTTCACATTTCTTCAAATGCATTCGACACAACGATAGGGGCAGTTCTCGGTCAAGAAGAAGACAAAAAGCCCTATGCTATTTATTATATCAGCAAGAACCTCACTCCTGTTGAATTAAACTATACAATGACTAAATAATAGTTCTTGGTTGTCATTTATGCTATCAATAAATTTAGACATTATATAACTGGCTATCAAGTACTCTTGTATACTGATCACTCTGCCATTAGATATCTAGCCAATAAACCAATCACAAATGGGAGAGTAACTCGTTGGTTGTTGCTTCTACAGGAATTTGATATAACTATCAAAGACCGTCTAGGGAAGGAGAACGTGGTTGCAGACTTCCTATCTAGAGTTCCCAGATTAGATGACACACTAGCAATGGATGATAATTTTCCCAGTGAACATTTATTCATTGTAGCGGTAAAAGCACCATGGTACGCAGATGTAGCAAACTACCTAGTAGTAGGAAAGTTGCCCAGACATTTAACATCAAGGGAATGAAAGATGATTGTTCAGCGCAATGCTAGATTCTCCTAGATCGATGGATACCTCTTTCATAAAGGAGCTGATATGCATATGCGTAGATGCATCCAGGAAGACGAGATTTATGACATTCTACGGGCCTATCATGATGAACCTTGTGGTGGCCATTTTGCAGATCATAGAACGGGGCACAAGGTATTGCAAATGGGTTATTATTGGCCTATGATTTTTAAATATGCCAAGAAATATGTCCAAGCCTGTGATAGTTGCCAAAGAATGGGTCGCCCAGGCCAAGCTGATTAAATTCCATTACAAGCACAATTGGTAGTAGAACCGTTCAAATGGTGGGCACTGGACTTCGTTGGACCATTCAACCCGCAATAAAACTAGAATATCTACATACTAGTTGCCACAAATTATGTAACAAAGTGGGTAGAAACAGTAGCCTTATCAAGAGCTATGGGATAATCTATGATTAATTTTCTTTTTGAGATATTTGTGCGATATGGTTTACCACAAGAAGTGATAAATGATGGAGGGGCACAGTTTGTGGGAATTAAAATTACGGCCACCCTAAAGAACCACCATATCATCCATAGAGTCACATATCCCTACCACCCACAAGCAAACGGGTAGGTTGAAAGTACCAACAAAGTGCTCGAGGCAATTCTCACTAAAACAGTATCAACACATCGTCTGGATTGCGCTACTATACTACCAGAGGCCTTATGGGCTTACCGGACAACATGGCGAAACACCACTTGATATTCTCCGTATCATTTAGTATTGGGAAGAGAGCCTATTTTTCCTATCGAATTCGGAATAAAGACTCTAAGGACAGCCCAGGAGGTAGGGCTGGACTTGACGAAAGCCCAGATTAGAAGACTCCAGCAAATAAATGAATTAGATGAAATATGACTACTAGCTTTTCAGCACACTACAATCATCCAACAACAACAAAATAAGTGGCATGACAACCTCATCAAAAATAATGCATTCCAGAAAGGAGATTGGGCACTTCTCTACGACTCCAGATTCCAAGACTTTCCGGGCAAGTTACAAACAAGATGGCTCGGTCCATATGAAATTCAGGAAGTACACAAAAATGGTACCCTCACCTTGACCACCATAGACGGATCTGGTTCTACATTCCAAGTCAACGGGCACAGAGTACACCTCTATCACAAAGCACTTACAAGGGAGTCTTTTTTCCAGCAGGTACGCAATGATCCTACCATCCAAATTTTAGCAGCAGGGGGTGATAGCCCCACAACTTTAAGTACATGAGAGCTTGCTACTTCCTTTTGTAAATATTGTATATAATTTCCCTGCAATTAAAGTTTTCTTATTTTTTTTAGATTCTTCATACTCACAGTTGTATCCTTTTCCTTCATCGTCCCTTTTGTTGTTTATTTTTGTTGTTCAAATCTTTGAATGGATGTTGTTCAATCCAATTGAACAGTTGTTGTTCAATCGGATTGAATAGTCGTGTCTTTTGCGTGTTTTTTTTTTGTTCAAATATTTGAACAACTATTGTTCAATCCAATTGAACAGTTGTTGTTCAGTCGGATTTAACAATCGTGTATTTTGAATTTTTATTTTTACTGTTCAAATCCTTGAATGGTTGTTGTTCAATCGGATTGAATAGTTGTGTCTTTTGCGTGTTTATTTTTGTTGTTCAAATCTTTGAACGGCTACTGTTCAATCCAATTGAACAACTGCTGTTCCATTTGATTAAACATCCGTGTGTTGTTTTTTCTATTCAATCAGATTGAACAGCTAATTATTTTTCTTCCCTTTCCATGACCCTTCTTCCTTTTTGATGATCTCTTCTCGAAAACCCACTCCTCATTCCACACCCTAACTATAAAAGACATTTCTGAGTAGGAATTGGCACCTGAAAAGGAGAAAAGAAGTAATATTAATAATATGATGATCCTTTTAAACTTTGATGGAAATCTCTACTCTGGAAGCTCACATGGTATATCTATGCAATGAAGGGCTAGACATCTCCTGCTCAAACATGTTATCACACAATTCATAGTCTTAGAATGGTATATCTTTCTACACTCTCGAGTAGCATTCCCCTTTGACATAAGGATATAGGAATAAGGAATTGTATTGGCATTCTTATTTTACTTCTTACACCATCTCTAACTCTTAAGGAGTTAATGAGCCTCCCTTCATGTATAAAGAATAAATATTATGTTTACATGCAAATTTTTTAAAAGAGAATAGGGGGTCTCATCATGAGCCATCCTACCATGATCATACGGATTTAACAGGTGACATGGCCACGATGGATAACACACTAGGGTAGCGACCTTATCAACAACTCCAATTGATTGAAGGATAGGAGGTCTCATCACAAGCTGGCCTGATCACTCTGTTACAATCCTAGTGAATGGCATTGTGACTATCTGGCCACCACATCAGCATAGTGGTCTCTTCATAAAACAAAGCAAAATGTCTGCTTTTCAAAAAGAAATATTATTTCTATACGAAAATTTTTAAGAGAGAATAGGGGTCCTCATCATGACCCAACCTACCATGATCATAAGGGTTTACCAGGTGACATGCCCACAATGGCCAACACAGCAGGGTAATTGATCAGGTGATCATGTCCAAGAGGAAAAAAATGCTCAAAATTGGAATTGCTCAGACTTGGCTACAAAATAAATGAACGGATATGCCTTGTCGCTGTGATTCTACCGCCATGAACAAGACCCAAATCTGATGTCGTATGAGAAAGATATTGATGTTTGAAGTTGCCTAATAACCTTCAAAACAGGACCTTTGAACTCAGAAATTTGACATCTTCAACAAAATTTTATGGAAAATTTTTATTTTTTTATATATGGTTTGGGACCCTATTAGAGGCTGCCACGTGGCCCTAGACCCAAGGTTCAAGTCATGTTTAAAAATTATTTTGGTGGGCAGACCCGACCCGACCTGAACGGACTCGGGTCACCCTGAACTTAAACGAGTTCAAATAGCATGCAGGAGTGAACATGAAAGGGTCAGTGGAATGAGACCTTGTGCAGGTGTGAATTATTCAGTTCATTCAGGCGGAGGACAACCCGACCTGAACGCGAATGGGTCATGGAAATCGGGAAGTCGGGTCATTTGTTAGAACTGGCGGAAAACTAGTGATAAGCCCTCAGGGCTAAGGTTTTTAAACCCTGCGACCACGTGCTCGGAACCATGGCTTAAGCCCATTTCACTAGAGAAAAGTTTTGGGTTAAGCACTTGGGTGCTAGCCCCCAGCCACATGACCTGTAAGCAGTGACCAAGGGCATGGATTTGGTCTTATCTGCCAGCTACACTAACCACCCGACTTTTTAGCATGTGAACACGAGTTCAACTGATAGTTAAACTAAATGTTTTTACCTTATTTAGCGTGCAGTTTCGATATTTTCAGAGATTCCTCCTTTCTGGTGGAACTAACTGGAGTTAGCCAAATTTAGTGGAGATTTTTGAGGGCCATTAGGCAAAATACTATTTTGATCATAACTTTCTCCATATTCGACCAAATTAGACAAAAGTTTAGTCAATTTTGAGTATTCTAAGCATTTTGGAGCCATTGGAATAGGTTGTAGAGCCAAAAAAGGTGTATTTCATCCATTTTTTCTTTAGGGAAGCTTGGAGAGCCATTAGGGCCATGAGGGAAATGGAGTTGCATTAGGCTACACTTCACTGTTTGAGGTGAAATAAAAGCCATAATTAGCATATTTATGTCTTTTGAATTAATTTTCACAGCTGTTTCAGCATGTTTAGGCTTATTTCTCACTGTAAAATGAATTTTAGCATCATAATATAGCAAGGACACGCCCATTGGGAGCCTTGGACCTGACAGATGTAGCCCAGGAGGGGTGAACTGCCTCATCATGTTGTTGTGTTGTTATGGTGAAGTTATTCTACTGTGTATTTCTGATTCAAGATGTTAAAGATTAATTTTAACTAACATTCCCTCACACATAAACTCAAAAAACAGTTACCAAAAACACTTTGTTTAATATGCAAGACATGACAAACACTTTGCACACTTAATTAAATGGAAATGAATACTTTCAACAACAGATAAAAATAGTTTCATTTTCATATTAGATGGTATCAGAGCTAAGGATTTGAGCCTTAGGAGCTAGAGATTTACTTAGCATTTGTTTTGTGCAAAGATATAGTTGATTTGAGAGTGCAAGCTTCTGTGATCCATAACATTTTAAATTCTAAATCTTCCGGGAAATCACATGAGAAATTTTGGAAACTAAAATTTCTCATGTGATTTCCCAGAATATTTAGAATTTAAAATATAGTTGATTGTTTTCAAGTTTTTATGCTTATTAGGCTTAAACTCAAGAAAGGTGAAGGACATTTGGTTAGTGTACAAAGTAATCCACAACCAAGAAGAGTCAGAGAGCCACCTCCAAGAGCCATAGAAGCAGCTTCAAGCATGTCTTAAAGAGAGGGAGAATCTCCTAAATATATGGATCCCAAAGAAGAGGAAGGGGTGTTCCGAAAGGATTTCTTGGATATAACGGATATGGTGAGGATACTATACCAAGAAAGGAATGATAGGCTTGTTGGAGAAGGGTCTAAAAACTAAAAATAAGGAGAGGGTTCTTCAAGAGGAATTTATAGTGATGACAAGTCAAAGAAAGGACATGGAGGAAATGGTGATCCACCATCCCCATCTTCATCCTCTTCCTCTAAATCGTCATCCTCAACTTCGGTGAATCAATCTCACAAGTCTAAAACTACTGGTAAAAATCCATTTTTAAAGCTTGATGTCAAATTTGAGTTGCCTATGTTTAACAGTGAAGTCAACGCAGAGAAACTTGACAATTGGATCAGACAATTGGAATTTTACTTGAGGATACAAAACCTTCATGATGACGACACCAAGATACAGTTAGCCTCTTTGAGAATGGATGGAGCAGCATTGGTATGGTGGGAAGCCAAGACCAAGGATGAAATTAAAAAACATGGTAAGATCACTTTATCATGTGATGAATTTATTTCTGCAATTAAAAAGAAATTTTATCCATTAGCTCATTTACAAAAGGCTATCATGAACTGGCAAAACTTCAGACAGCTTAAGGGAAAAAATATACAATACTACACCCAAGAGTTTAGGAGAAGAGAACTCTTATTAGGGGTAGACTTACAAAGTCAAGATACTTTGCTGAAATATATAGGTGGTTTGCACAACTACCTTAGACATACTATATTTATGGTCAATCCTACTAGTCTAGACGAAGTTTGTGTACAAGATACGTATTTAGAGGCTAGAGGAAAAAACACTTTTGATAAGGGTAGAAACAAGCCTTTTAAGGGGAAAAACAAAGATAAAACCTTTAAGGGAAAAGGAAAAAAGAATGCATCTGTCAAAAAAGAGGGTGAGAAAGTGATATGCAAGCATTGTTCAAGAGAAGGCCTTGAAGAGAAAAACTATTGGAAATTACATCCTGAAAAAAGAACTCAGTTTAACAAAAACAAAGGAAAGAATAAAACTGCAACTACTACAACTACACCACAAGACTTAGGTGATGATTCAGGTGACGAAACTAAAATTGCAGCCATGGGTTTGAAAATTATGAAGGGAAAGGAAACTGAAACTAAGCCAAGCACTATTACTTAAAACTGTCATGTACAAACTCCAAATGAGGAAGAAAGAATTGAATTTTTCCATGTGAGGGTAGTCTCAAAACATACAAAAATTGACACACTATTTGACAGTGAGTCATAAGAAAATCTCATATCAGAAGACTTGGTCAAACAGCTTAAACTTGAGACCATTCCACATCCAAAGACTTATCCACTTGGGTGGATATGCAAGGATGCAAACTTACAAGTCTCAAGAAAGTGCATATTGTGATTCACGATTACTGGACACTTTATTGACACAATTGAACTTGATGTAGTACCGCTTGATATATCAGGAATTGTTTTGGGAAGTCCTTACTTATTTGACAGGAAAGAGATCTTCCATTGCCATGAAAATAAGTATCATCTATTTAAATATGGAAAGGAGTTCATTGTCAGAGCACATCGCAAGAAGGCAAATACAGTGATGGTAAATGCGGGACAGGTAAAAAGGCTAGTGAATTATAGTAAGAGTTTTTTACTTCTTATGGTTAAGCCCAAGGTTGATGTGAATCATGAGTCATTTGAAAATTGTGATTCCAAGCTTAAATAAGATATATATGATGTATTTGATGCACATCATGAGATGTGTCAGGAACCGACAGGTTTAACTCCTAAAAGGGAGATTCAGCATGAAATCCAGTTACATCAAGATTGTCCTCTTCCTAACATAGGCATGTACCGCATGTCTATTATGGAGAATGCTAAAATCAAGAGGAAAATTAAAGACTTGTTGGAAAAAGGATTCATAAGATGAAGCACTTCGCCATGTGGGTCACCGATAGTGTTGATTCCAAAGAAAGATGGAACTTGGTGCATGTGTGTGGACTTCAGGGCATTGAACAAGATAACAGTAAAGAATCGTTACCCACTCCCAAGGATAGATGATTTGTTAGATCAGCTCAAAGATGCTAAATATTTCACTAATTTAGACTTACGTAGTGGTTATCATCAAGTTAGAATTCCAGAAAGTGACATTTGGAAGACAACATTTAAAACCAAACAGGGACTCTTTGAGTGGCTTGTTATGTCATTTGGTTTATGCAATGCACCTGCAACTTTCATGCAGGTAATGGATGATGTATTACATCCTTTTCATGATGATTTCATTACTTTCTACTTAGATGACATCTTAATTTTCAGCAATACTAGAGAGGAGCATGTCATGCATGTTAAGAAAGTACTTGATATTTTGAAGAAAAATCAATTGTTTCTTAAAATATCAAAGTGTGAATTTGGAAATACTTCTTTGGTTTATTTGGGACACATAGTAAGAGGAGGTGCTTTTAGAATTGATCCTTCTAAGGTAGAATCCATTGTGAATGGCCTACTCCCAAATCCGTTATAGAGGTAAGAATTTTTTTAGGTGCAGCTCAATATTGGAGGAAGTTTATTTCTAACTTCTCTGCCATAGTAGCTCCTATGCATGCAATGACAAGTGTGAAACGTGCTTTCCAATGGGGAGGAAAGCAACAGAAATCTTTTGAGTATTTGAAAGAGAAGATAAGTTCGGCTCCAGTCCTTGTATTACTAGACTTGAGACAGCCATTCGAGATTCAGACCAATGCTAGTGATTACGCCATGGGTGCAGTTCTCTTACAGCATGGTAGGCCTATCGCATTTCATTCTGAGACATTTAATGGTGCTGTTGTGAATTATCCTACATATGATGAGTTGTATGCATTGGTACAAAGCGTCAAAAAGTGGAAACACTATTTGATGGGAAAAGAAACAGTTTTTCATACCGACCATCAGCCTTTACAGTACTTGCAATCACAAAGTAAATTGCAGCAGTCACGACATTTCATATGGATGGGCTTCCTACAACAATTTCACTTGGTAATAAGGTACAAGAAAGGTATTTTCAATAAATTTGTTGATATGATTTCAAGGCCTATTATTAGTGCTACTACTTTACTTAAGAATGATTCTATTGTACATGAGATCTACATAGAACAGTATGCATCAGATGTTGATTTTAAGGATGTGTATGCTAACTTGAGTGAAGGGAATCATGTTGAGGAGAATGATTATCATTTGCATAATAATTTTTTGTTTCATATGAGCAAGTTATGTATACCACAGGGGGAGAGACTAAGCATCATGATAGAAGCTCATTCTTCTCTTATTGCTGAACATTTCGGGGTAAGCAAAACGATGGCACATTTACAGAGGTATTGTTATTGGCCTCGCATGCTAGATAGTGTTTCACATTTCATTAGAGGTTGTTAATTATGTGCTACAAGCAAGCCTAGAAATAGGAAGCTTGGTTTATATACGCCATTTCCGGTACCTTTTGGACCATCAGAAAGTGTTTCTATGGATTTTGTTGGAGGTCTACCATTATCTAGAAAGCAACATGATTATCTTTATGTAGTAGTTGATAGATTCAACAAGATGTGTATTCTTATGCCATGTAAGAAATATATAACTGTTGAACAAACTGTTGATTTATATTTTCAACATGTATGGATTCATTATGGCTTGCCTACTTCTATTTTTAGTGACAAGGATTCTAGATTCGTTGGGAATTATTGGTCCAATCTTTGGAATATGATGGACACCAAGTTGAAGAAGAGTACTGCTTTCCATCCGCAAACAGATGGCCAAAAAAAGGTAGTGAATAGAACCATTGTACATCTTTTGAGAGGTTAGCATCCCAAGCTTTGGGATGAGCACTTGCATTACATTCAACATGCTTACAACTGGGCCAAAACTCTTCTACAAATACTTCACCTTTTGAAGCTTGCTTTGGGTATTTGCCTAAGTCGCCTTTAGATTTCATTCTTGAGAAGGATGTGGCCATTGATGGGCATAGTGAAATTGAAAAAGCTCGCATGTTCATTGAAATAATTCAGCTCATACATCAGCAGGTTCAAGAAAAGCTTGAAAAAATTCAAGGTTAGTACAAGGAGAGGCATGATAAACATAGAGTTGATCATAAGTTTCAAGAAGGAGATGAGGTATGGATGCATATTAGTAAGGAAAGAATGCAAGGAGAAGGTAAAAAGCTGAAGCCTATTTGTTATGGTCCATTCAAGATCCTTAAACAAGTTGGAAATAATAATTTTTAACTAGATTTGCCTTCATATATGCAAATGTATTTCGTTGTGAATGTGGAAAATTTACGTTTGTATGAAACTCCTTTAATTTCTGATTATGAAACTGAAATTCAACTATCATCCATAGAGGATTTCTCGCCAGAATTTTCGGATGAGTTGAATGGGGATGTTATCCTTGATAGAAGGACACGCACTTCGAGGAGGGGAAATGTTGATTATGTTTGGGTTGGTCTTAAAGGCAGCAAACCAAGTAAGGCAAAGTGGATTTAGGTGGAAAAGGTGAGGGATCTGTACCCTCATATTCTTAACAGGTAATTGAATGCTTTTGGGGTCCAAAATTTTCCTAATGGAGAGGTGTGATCAACTGATCATGTCCAAGAGGAAAAAAATGCTCAAAATTGGAACTAATCAGAATTGGTTGCAAATTGAACGACCAGATAGGCCTCATCGCTTCTATTCTAGTTCCATAAACGAGACCCAAATCTGATGTCATATGAGAACGATATTGATGTTTGAAGTTGCCCAATAACCTTCAAAACAGGACCTTTGAACTCAGAAATTTGTCATCTTCAGAAAAAATTTATGGCAAAAGTTTATTTTTTTATATATGGTTTAGGACCCTATCATAGGGTGCCACGTGGCCTGCTCGGAGGCTACCACGTGGCCCCAGACCCAAGGTTCAAGTCATGTTTAAAAATTATTTTGGTGAGCAGACCCGACCCGACCTTAATGGAGTCGAGTCACCCTGAACGTAAATGAGTTCAAATAGCATGTAGCAGTGAATGCGAAAGGGTCAGTGGAACGAGACCTCGTGTAGGTTTGAAGTATTCGGGTCAGTTAGGTGGAGGACGACTCGACCCAAACGCGAATGGGTCATGGAAATCGGGCGAGTCGAGTCATTTATTAGAACCGGCAGAAAACTAGGGATAAGCTCTCAGGGCTAAGGTTTTTAAACCCCGTGACCACGTGCTCGTAACTGTGGCTTAAGCCCATTTCACTAGCGAAAATTTCTAGGTTAAGCACTCAGGTGTTAGCCCCCAGCCACATGACCTGCAAGTGGTGGCCAAGGGTGTGGATTTGGTCTTATCCACCAGCTACACTAACTGCCCAACTTTTCAGCATGTGAACACGAGTTCAAATGATAGTTAAAATAAATGTTTCCACCTTATTTAGTGCATGGTTCTGATATTTTTAGAGATTCCGCCTTTTTGGTGGAACTAACTGGAGTTAGCCAAGTTTAGTGGATATTTTTTAGGGCCATTAGGCAAAATACTGTTTGGATCATAACTTTCTCCATATTCGACAAAATTAGACAAAAGTTTAGTCAATTTGGAGTATTATGAGAATTCGGGAGCCATTGGAACAGGTTGTAGAGCCAACAAAGGTGTTTTTCAGCCATTTTTTTCTTCAGGGAAGCTTGGAGAGCCATCAGGGCCATGAGGGAAATGGAGTTGCATTGGGATACACTTCAATGTTTGAGGTGAAATAAAAGCCATACTTAGCTTATTTCTATCTTCTGAATTCATTTTCACAGTTTTTTCAACCTGTTTAGCCTTCTTTCTCACTGTAGAGCCAATTTGAGCATCATAATATAGCAAGGACATGCCCATTGGGAGCCTTGGACCCGACAGATGTAGCCCAGGAGGGGTGAACTACCGCATCATGTCGTTGTGATGTTATGATGAAGTTATTCTGCTGTGTATTTCTGATTCAAGATGTTAAACAGTAATTCTAATTAAAATTCCCTCAGACATAAACTCAAAAAACAGTTACCAAAAAAACTTTGTTTAATTTGCAAGACATGACAAACACTTTGCACACTTAATCAAATGGAAATGAATACTTTGAACAACAGATACAAACATTTTCATTTGTATATCAGTAATGACCTTCTTGACAACTCCAACTTCTTGAAGGACAGGAGGTCTCATCATGAGCCGACCTGATCAATCTATTACAACACCAGTGAGTGGCACCTTGACTATCTGGCCACCACACCATCATGGTGATCTCTCCATAAAATTGGCAAAATATCTACTTTTACATAGAGGATTCTAGCTCATTTTTCGGGTTAAAATAGAAACCCTGTCAAGGCTATGAACACCTGCTGGCAGCATTCACTCTGCTTGTGGTATGAGAGTACTTTTCTAACAGTAGCAAACTAATTTTATATATGCCTTATTTCCTATTTTCATCCATTCTCGAGATAAGTGCACTACTAGAATAAGTGATAAATTATTTACCTGCATAATTAACTATGAATTATCCTTTCATGTTTGAATTAAGGGATGACGACACCAGTCATTATCCATCACTGTCATGCTTCTATCATATCATACCATTAAATAAGGATATCCTATTATAATAATTTCTATATCACTTTCTCCCCTTCTACGGTCATTTCCACCTGATATACAATTTTGGTGAATTCTAATTCTGACCTTTGCTTCGCATGCATTCATGATTACTTCAATATCACCTCTTTTCTTGATCTCCAAGGCCACAGAAATCTTTCTCTCATACAAACTGTGATATCGATTTCTGAAATTTTCCCCTGTATGCATTCATGATTGAGCCAATCTCTCTTGTACTTAAGGATGTGGATGCCCTTATTCCAAGAGAGAGGGTGTAAATATCCATAAATAATAAGCATTTGAATTCCCTGCACAACTTCCTTTGGATACGCTGATGGGACCAAAATATCATTGCATTTACGATATGAAGTTACATACATTTACGACATAAGGTTGCAATTTATTTTTTTTCTCACATGCAGTGTTTATTATAACCAACAGGTTCAAAAGAAATGCAGACAGAAGGAGAAATTAGTTCAGATAAAACATCATCCATGGGAGGAAACTCTCTCCAAAATGAACCCACGACCTTCCCAATCTCAAACGCAACTCGCACCATTCTTCAGCAAGTTGGCTGGTTTCCATACCTACACAAACTGCAAGGGTTTGACACAGAAATAATAGTTGAATTCCTACAGAACCCACAGGAGGGACATACCAAACTCAAAGGAAGGATTATACCAGTTACAGAGGACATCATCGCAGACGTCTTTGGAATACTAGCAGAGGGAGAAAGGTGGACCAAAAAACACCTTCTTTAACAAGAAGTAATCTCAGCATACCAGGACCTAGGAGAACCATTGGAACATAAAGGAAAGGGGATTAAACTTGTGTCCCTACAAAAACCTTGGAAAGAATTGGCAGCATTCATTCAAAGATACATCACATGTGATGGATGCCAAGATGTGGTAAAACCGCGCCAACTCAAATTGTTAGTTGTTCTTAAACAAAAAATTTCAGTTAATCTGCCTTCTTTCTTGAATTATGTATTACACGACACTACTGTTTGAATTAGAGAGACCAAAAACCCCCAAGCAGTCGTCAGCCACCATGGCTTAATCAAGTTAATTATCATTCATGAGCTAGGAAAACAATAGACACCTTGGGACAACTTTATTAATCATACCCTGCATGCCCCTAAAGAAAACCATGTTGAAACATAAATTGAGCTTCCTAGAATGTACATACCCAGGAGATCAAGAGGGAAAAGGGCCCATGCTTTGACTTCAGAACCAGGGAAGCAAAGACAGTCCAAAAGACTGCAATTACGGCAAGCCACCTCGAAATTTCCAGATGAGGTAGGGCCATCCCATACACCACCTTCAAGCCCTCAAAAAATACCCTTACAATACTATGAAGAAGAAATGGCTCGATTCGTAGAGCAAATGAGCGCATGTCGTGAAATTAGAAGCCCATCTGGACAAACTAAGGAGCAAGAGGAACCGTTGGATCAATCTGCCACTTCCAGCAGCTCTGATCACACTAAAATATTACCCTACCATGATGAATTGCAGTCTTTTAGGGCCTTATCTCCTCCCGAGAGTGATTGGGTGAATAGGGAAGACCAGGCAGAAGGGATAGCCGAATATGAAAATCAGTCAGGGGACACTGTCCCCTTAGAACAAAATGCAGGCACAAAGATAGCTCCCCTAACACCTAAAGGGAACATTATCTCACCCAGTCAGGACATTAATGCAGAAATAAACTCTGGAGTGTAAGAAGGAAATACCACCACTGATAACCTTGCAACTGGAACCATCGTCCCTAAAAACGAAGTTGTTGGTCCTCCATCCCCTGCCAAAACTGTGCTAGAAGAGAAATTAGCTGAAAAGAAGTTAAGGAAAATGAGCAGGACTTGCAAGAGGCTAAGAAAAATGATAAAACATGTGAAGAAATAGTTGAAGGAAGTAAGAAAATCTCGGAAGCCTAAGAAAGAATTCGCTACCATAGAAACCCAAATAGAGTTTGTCACCCAACTGATATACATTGTTGAGATTGAGGTAAAGACTAACCCAGTGGACACTGTTGAAGCTTCTGTGCAGACTAGGTTGAAACTTACAGAAGAAAAGGAAACTCAAACAGAGGAGGCACCTGTCTACACTCCCCTAGTAGAAAAGGCTGCCAATCAAAAATTGCATAATAATTAATTCAAACCCAACATGAATTGGCACAATGAAGCAAGGAAGTAGTAACCGCACAAGAACATCAAGGACTATTGAAGAAATTCAAAGACCTTTCTGAAACTGAGGATGAGACATTTCCTCAACTCAGACAAGAAAAGGTGAAGTTAAAGAAAGCACAAGATCAGTTGGAACAAGCCAAGAAGCAAACCAGTTTGGTTTGCTCTCTTTACTCTGATGTACTAACGTGTAGGGCACCAGCCACCAACTATGCTCTATTTTTAGTAGAAAAGTATCTACTTCTGAAGATCAAGGATATCAGGGCAGGGAAGCCCACGAATTTTAAAACCATTGAGGAATTCATCCAATGTTGCAATGAGTAGGTCCAATTTATTTTGTGTGAATTATACTTACACAATTTCTTTCTAGAGGAGGACAGTGATAGTAATCCAGCCCCTTTATAGGGGACGTTGAGTTCCAGGCTTTCCTATATTTTGCCAAGAACCAGACTCGGTGGGCTAAAGCCTACAACACCTTCTAGAAGAGGGAGCATGGCCTAGATCTATGGGTTAGGGGGGAGCCTACTAGACCCCTGTACCTGTTCACCTAGCATAATAATTTCATGCAAAGGAAAGGAGTAAGGACTAAAGTGGGACCTATACACAAGGATATCATACAAAATGGGCGGGAGTACTTTGAGGACATTCGAGAAGCAGCTTTGGCAGTAGCCAAACAAAGGTGGATAGCCTCCACGAAAAATGTGAAAAATAGAGAGCCATTTGGTTATAGAAATGTCAAAGCAACTGCTTCCAGATTCCTTTCATACAACAATCTAATCTTCAACATGGGCCCTACATGGATAGGGTGCAGGTAGAGGTGCCCTCTCATCTAGTACCCCCCTAAGGATTATCATCATGGTTATGAGCTGCGAGAGGGGCACACAAACTCCGCCTTTGTAAATATCAGATAGAAACATGGATTCAGACTCTATAAAGAAGAAGTATACCCTACATATTCTCTAATCCAGTTACATTTCAACCATTTTTTTGCACAAGGACCTGAAAATAGGTAGGCAGGGGAGTATGTTGGGCCGAGAATAAGGTATGTTCCACCCTATCTTTACCATGAATTATTATGTACTTCTACAAATTTTCCCCTCATTTTAGAAATAAAGGAAAGAGAATTAATCTAAAGTCAGGACAAAATGATCTGATGATAAAAGGGATGTTTAATAATGGAAAATTGACTTGTGGTATCTTTATTAACAGGGAAAAAAATCAGCTGAACTGATGATAACCAAAAGACAGCTGGAAAGAGAGGCAAATGGGATCATGATGGCTCCCATGGGCCAGCGGAAGATGGAACGGCACATCCATGCTTGGTGGAATAAAACGATAGCCACGAGCAGAAGGATCCCATATGGAAAGGACCCATTACCACTATTGAATTCAGCTTTAAAGTTTGAAGATGAAAAAGATAAACAGATCGTAATAGAAACTTTCTTCTATAATAGATGTATCGGAACAAAATTGTCTAGTTGTATTAATCTATTAATCTCCAGATTAATAAATATTTTGGCGTTTTTGAATAGTCAATCTATGAGTTTTCCTTAGCGGTAGACTTTTAGTGGCTTTGGGCCCAGCCCTGGGAGTTTTCTCTGCTACTTTTGTGTTATACGTTTAATTACAGAACTTGTGTTTCCAGTCATCTAATGCATTTCATGAGATATCATTTAGTTGATTGAATTTTGAACATAAGATGCTACGGCTTTCACTTTCATTAGAATATTTCATCATTCATGCTTTCTTTATTACAATAAATGTTTTCATAATTGTTTAGATGCTTTCATCATTTCCCAATGCTTTTATACTCGTTTGATTAGTTTTAGCTTAATTGTTGTTCAATTTTGCACATTGTTAAAGTTGGATCTTTTCATTATTATTGCGAAGCGTCTGGTTGTTTTTTGATTCAGCGAGATGGTATTTATTAATTCAAAAGAGAATTTCATTGCAAAATTTAGATAAACAATTGATGTTCAAGTTATTAGAGTTGTTGTTCAATTTATTAGGACTACTATTAAATTCGTCATAGTATGTTGTTCAATCGTAGTTTGCTCTTTTCAGCCGGAATAGCCATTTCTGCATATGCCTAGAACATAGTAGTCAAAAGCATTCTATAATTCCCTTCCAATTTGATTAAATTGAACTTCGAGAATTAGATAGTCTTCCTCATGGTAATTTAGGGTAGTTGTACTTTGATATCACCTGCATATAGTGTGCTTACACTCTTGAAATAACAAGACTTTCCCTGGGTTGATAACTAAATGAGAAGCATTGAAGTTGCCTATAACAGTCATCTTTATGACCCAACACCTACATTAATCATCAACCAAGGATTCTTCTATTTTTTTAAATATTTTTGGCACTGTTTGTGCAAAGTGAAATCAAAGGCTATTTAGGAACAGATGATTTTAAATCGTTGCAATAACTACTTTTCTAATTCTTGAAATTAAATCTGAAATAATTCAAAAGAAAACCTTAATTCAATTATAAAACATAAATCTTAATCTACTCTCAACTGATTTGTAGAAAAACTAAATCTAACTTAGAATTGCAAGAATCACACTCAAAAAATTACTGCTTAACAATTGTCTATTGAAAAGAGAGATTACAGGAAATGAACAACAATCTATTATTCAAACCTCTAATGAAGAATAACAGTAAAAAATCCTAAATATCTATGATAACAACATTCGAAAGGAACAACAATCAATTGTAACGCTAGTCTGAGAAAGTTATTAAAGAATAATATGCAATCATAAAAGCAACGACATCTTAAGATTTATCTCAAACAACAAGGATAAACTGCACAAATGAATTCTAACATTACACGGCAATTGAAATGACATGATACAACAATTAACAATTGAAAAGATAAAATAAATGATTATGATACGGAGAAGCAGCAATTCTCCTAGTGACCGGGTCCAAAGCCTCCAATAGCTACTATTGGGAATACTCATAATGCGATTATAAAGAAAGCACACTTTTTCTCATTAATCACAGTAGCAAATACATAACATCACCGTAGTTAAAATACTCTATCTTAGTACAAATAATGATGTCCAAATGAAATTTACAAGCCAGAAATTAACCCCTCTTCTATTTCATCTATCATCCTTATATATCCAAATAGTAAACTAATATATGAGAGTGAATCTTTCTTAGCTAATAATTAGATTCTCTTTATAATATTAGCTGGATTCTCCTATTTTTCCTCTAGCTCATACGATAAAGAAATGATCATTTTTCCTTCTTTGGTCGTTGTTGTTCCATCATTTGAACAACAATTTTCCAATTCATATTTCTGCACATAAAGGAAAGCAAAAGATATTTTCTATGCCAAAATCATAGAATTTGTTGGCAATTGATTTTATTCATATTTCACAACCTTTTCTTCTAGATTATTCCCAAGAACTAAGATAAACGCACAAATGTAAATGATTAATTAAGATAAAATGAGGATAAAAACATACATTTTCCATGACCCAACACCTATGTGCCATGCCAAACCCTGTTTGATGACATTGATAGAGTGTATAATACCTCTCCAAATTTTGGATATGTCTAGCCTAAGTATGATATTGTTGTGCAACCATTCCAAATATGTGAGAGGGTAAATGAATTTTGATAAACAACTTTATGCCAAAGTCTTAAAGATGTGAGGATATTCCATCCTAATTTAGTTACAAAAGCTTTTGAAAATTTGTTGATGTCTTCCATTCCCCAACCACCCCATTTATTGGGTTGTGTAATACGCTCCCATTTAAACCATGCAAAATTTCTCCCTTCATAACCTCTCCTCCAAATGAAACATCAACAGAATTGTTGTATTCTATTAGTGATACCTTTGGGTATCCAAGCAAGAGACATCTAGAAAACGGGAGTAGTTCCAGGACTGATTTGATTAAAACCAATTTTTCCACCCTTGAGAGCCATTTTTGTTGCCATATGTTAATCATGGCTTCTAATTTTGCAATGAGCCATGTCCAATACATAATACAGTAATTGTTGTGTTTTAGATGAAATCCAAAATAATTTATACCTTCCTCCAGGTCGATAGGTCTGTATAAGAAATGTTGTTGTGTGATTCTCTATTCATGTCATGGGAAGTTGGAAGTCATGATAGTGGATTTATCCATGATCGGTACCATCCCAGTGCCTTTACAAAAAAAATTTAAAATATGAAAAAAATTTGCAGTATATTTATTGGAGCCATCCAGGAAAATTAAAACATAATCTACAAATAATAGATGAGATATGACAGTGGCATCAGATATTCTTATCCTAGTGATATCTCCAGCTCTTTACACATCTTCTATAAGTCTACTTAGTCCTTCCATGATGAGCAGAAATAACAAAGGGGATAATGGATAGCCCTGTCTCATACCTCTTCTAGCATGAAAGATATTTGAGGCTGCACCATTAATGAGGATACTATATGATACAGTTGTGACACAACACATGATCGAGTTCATGAATGAGTGGGATATGCCGATCTGAGTGAGAATGAAATGAAGATATGTCCAACATGTTTGATTAAAAGCCTTTGATAGAGTCAATCTTGAGGATGATGCTTTCCATATTCTTGAGTTTTATAGAGTGAATTCCTTCCTGAGCGGTACCTATGGCCTCATGTATATGCCTATGAGAGAGAAAGGAAAGTTTATCTTTGGATATATGGAGAGATAGAATAGGTTTAATTTGATTTGCAATGATTTTGGATATAATCTTCTATATGCAGTTGCAAAGGGATATAGGAATAAACTGATCAAATGTCTTGGGATTTTGTGATTTTGGAATAAGAGCAATGAATGTGGACTTGAATGACCCATACATGCGACTTTTTGCTCTGCATTACTCCACCACCTTGAGAATGTCCTATCAAATTAATTCAAAGAAGGTGAGACAAAATTATATGGGCTAGCCATTTGGCTCAGGGCTTTTATCTTTATAAAACCATTTTAGAACCGCTTTAATTTCCCCCAATGTGATAGGATTGTTTAATATTTCAGTTTCCTCCTCATCAACAAATCCTGAGAAGATTATGGCCATGTTTAGAATGTGCTCGTTCGTGGATTCACGAGGATCTGTGAAGAGGTGACTGAAATGTCTAAGCCCCATATCCACAATTTGGTGAAAAGATGTAGCCTCTCCGCCTAAACTATCCTTTAGTGACCAGATATTGTTTGTTATTTTTTTCCCTTTTATGCATTGTTGGAAAAATTTCGTGTTTTCATCCCCATATTGTAGCCAAATGGATCTAATTCTGAGTCTCCATTCCTCTTCCTTCTATTTAAGGATCTTAATCTTTTCAACTTCCAATCGGGTTAGAGTGAGCTTGTTCTTAGTAGAAAGGAAACCTGTGTTATTACAATCCATCATGGTTGTGATTTCATATTCAAGTTGCAACAACAGGGTCTCATCCTTCATTATTTTCTCCTTGATCCATGATATATTTATCTGATTGAGCTTTGGTATATTATTTTCAAACACTTCTATTAGGTCCTTATACATGGCATGGCTACAATTCATCCAAGTTTCCTTGACCAGTTGGTGGAATTATGCTTCTTTTAGCCATGATGAGTTAAATTTGAAAGGAGCCTTTGGTTTGGAAGTTGGACCGACGATCTCCAGAAAGATGGAAGAGTGATCATATATGCCCTTATTTCCCACCCATTTTCTAATCCCATTAAATTTGTCCACCAAAGGGGCCTTGATGAGGAATCGATCAAGTCTTCTGGTGAGCATAGAATCCCCAATACATCGGCTTCTCCAAGTGGGTTGGATCCTAGCCATATCTATGTTTAGATAGTTATGAAGATCCAAGAAATGTTCAAAAAATTCCATGAGAGAGTCTATTTGGGCATGGTTCCCCCATGATTTAGCGTTTTCATGAGATAAATTGACATTTCGTCCCAAAATAATATTATCAGATGCCATGGGTGAGGATCCTAATAGTGATTCCCAGAAAACTTCTCTAATGTGGCATGGGCCATATATATTTATCGGACATAGATTCATATTAATCTCCACCGAGTAAACTTCTAAGTCTAATACCCCTTCGCTGCCCCAACTATTGACAATACACATTGTTTGGTTGTTAAATCCCACTGCGCATCCTCCCGATTTTCCTCTCACATCCACACTATGGAAAGTCCATCTAGATAAGAGTGAGTGGAGGAATTTAAAAATATGAATTACCTCTCCCAAAGTTTCTTGTGGAAATATGGCATCTAACTTCTCAGATTCCACCAATCTTCTAAGGGCCATATTTTTGTCTGGGCTGGCCAAGCCCCTATAGTTGAATGATATGCACTTCACGAGGAAAATGAGCTAGGGTTTTCTCTTGCTCTAAGAACCCTATTAATAGGAACTTTTTTTTCTGGATGAAACATCAAGTCCAGCTTGTAAAATAGCTTTGGATATGTAGGAGTGTCTTCCTCTGGTGTTATGTGAGGCCTTGGGGGGCAATGCTTCATCTATGATGAAACTAGAGGTTGTGCTCATATTGAAAGTGCCCCTAGATCACAAGTTTTATCAATGAGAGGTTTTGGAGTCAAATGAGGTTTCATCGGTTAATTACATATTAAAATGATAGTGTTGTGTGGTTATGATAGGGACAGGGATGTCAAGTGTGGCAGATGCGATGGAGGAGGCGATGGATTGCACAGTATAAGATGAAATAGGAAAATCCACAAAAGAAATAGTTGCAGATGCCAAACATAGACTTAAATTGAGTGATGTAAATAAAAGAGGGGAGGATAGTTATCTACTTGAAAGAGGATCAACTCTATAAGAGTTTTATATAGAGACCCTTGAAGAAGGTGATCTAGCAGTCGGATGGTGGAGGCGGTTGCCTGACTTCTTTTGTAGCGAGTGTGTACTAGATTCTAGAGCTAATATAGGTGTTCTACATCCTTTATTTGACATCTATGTGCCTTTAGATGCCACTGTGGTTTCCATATCCCTGTTCTCACTGTCCAGCATTGTTCATTCCTTGTATAGGTTCCCAACCTGATGACATCGTCTACAACGAAAGGGGATGCCTTCACAATCCAAGATCTACAACTTGGATTGGCCTTGATATTATAAATTCATGCTTTCGACTAGGTCATCCCTGGTATCCATGTGCACAAGTATATGAGAAATGGCCATATTTTTGGACTGCAAATAGGATCGATCATGATCCAGATATGTGCCCAAATAATTTCCAATGGTGTGAAATACATCTTCAGACTAGTAATATAGGGTAAACAAGGAATTCGTACCCAAATAGGTCCCACACTTAAATTTTATTTTTCAGGGTCAAATAGTGGAGATAATATCTTCAGAAGGACTGGCACCGACTCAATATGCCACTATTTTGATAGTGCCGAAGTTTCCTGCTCTGGGTGATGAAATAATGGAAAACCGGTCACGGGCCATTGTGATAACTAAAGGATGTTGTTGAGGAGCATTACCCCAAATCTCTAGTACCCATTTCTTCAAACCCGAGGATGTGTAGGCTATGCCCCTGAGCCTGCTCACCAGGATGGAGTTTGTTGTGTTAGCAACCTAACCCCTTGAAATTCCTTCCCTGAATACCAAATTTCTTCCTTGCTCTCTGACTTTGGTGTACTTGGAATTTTTCCCCAAATTTTTGGGCGCAGCTTCCACAAGTCTTGCTGACCCAGTGGGTTGAACTTCCTTCGAGTTCTATACCCTTGTGTATTCCTGGCTAGGGACATTTAGAGGGATTCCTTCAAAACAACCAGAGATTCATCGTGGATTGAGGGTTTTTAATTCCATTTTCGCCAGGAGTGAAACCCTATGCTCCCACTATTTGAGTTTATGGCACCGTTGGCTCCATATATTATGTAATCTGGCTCTAATAACACAACATCAACACTCGCAATAGATGTTAGGGTTTGATCTTCAGCCCAATATTGAATTTCAGAGGGAGAGGGTATAGTGAAGGATGATTGTGTCAAAAAATCAGCAAAGAAATAATCATCGAAATATGTGTGATCAAGGGATTTTTTCTTGAATCCTAATTCGGTGAGATTAACATCATTGACCTCCACAGCGACAGGTAATGAGGTTACCTGTAGGTCAAGTGGTGCAATGTCAACCTGTGTGAGAGGAAAATGAAGCTGAAGTGGAACCATAGCCCATATAGACCTGGAGTCAAGGGACTCAGAGGAATAATCAACAAGGTCTTCCTCCATAACGGTCAGGATATAACAGGTTCGAGACTTGTTGATGAATTGTCAGCTACAAGAAGTTCCAATGGAAATGAGATAAGTAATATGCTGCAACCCGAACGTATCACTGGAAATGATGTTTGGTGTGAGTTGAAGACCACCATAGAAACATCGTTAACCAAACCCTAAACTGATGTCGATTCGCTCGCAACCGCAGAACATCAAATTCATTTTCCCTTCCAATTGTCTACCTCATTTAAGTAATTAAGCTTATTATTAAGACCATTTTTTATAACCAAAAATTATATTTTAATAAAATTAACAACTAATTAAATTTAAATTTTATAAATATTCTAATTTCTATTATAAAAAATTATTTTTAAATGAACATATTTTTTTAAAAATGCGAGGGTCATGGTTAAAATCCCTCGAAAAAAAATATATATACATCCAAAAATTATAGTGGTAGTAGTTGGAATCAACCCATATTAAACAAGAATAGTTAATTCATATATATATAACAAGTACAAAATTACCCTAAATGTAAATTTCTTTAAATAAAAAAAAAATATTATTTAAAAAAAAATGTATTCATTAATTAACTCAAACGCATTTACTTTAAAGTATAAAATTAAGTAATATGTAAACATGTTTCTTTAACAAAAATACAACATTAATACTTTCGTAAAATTGATTGTAAATAACTTCAAAATTGATTTAATAATAGTTAACCTTTTTTTTTTGAGTCCATGTTAAAAAACTTAGTTTGGGAAATTGTTATGTTTCCATAAACACAGTTTATAAAAATTAAAATTATGTAATATGTAAACATGTTTCTTTAACAAAATACAACATTAATACTTGGGTAAAATTGATTGTAAATAACTTAAACATCAATTTAATAATAGTTAACATATTTTTTTGGGTCCATAGTTAAAAAACTTAGTTTGGAAAATTGTTACTTTTCCAAAAACGAACTTGTTTTCATTAAGAACAACTTACATGTCCCAAGTGAGATATTTGTCTTAGTATGATGAGGCTAGCAGGGTTTCCATCCCTACGTGTAGGATCTCATGGGTACATCTTAAAATTTCTTAGTACTTCCTAAATTATAAGTTATTCGAGCTTGTCGGTTATTGGTACTGGCTATGGTTTATATGAGATATATGAGAAGCTCTTAAAATTTCTTAGTGCTTGCTAAATTATAAGTTATTATCGAGCTTGTGGATTATTGGTACTCGCAATGATTTATATGAGAACCACTTTGATGAATCCATTATAAATTATTTCTTCATTTATAAAAAAATAGTTACGGTTGATATGAGAACCAAAAAAATAGTTACTGTTGATATGAGAACCACTTTGATGACTCCCTTATAATTTATTTATTCATTTATAAAAAATAGTTACTAAAACATTATGATGACTTCCTTATAAATCATTTCTTCATTTATAAAAAGTAGTTATGAAAAGTGAAGACATGAAATACATAACTTTGATCCATAAGGGGATCCAGCCATGTTGTCATCCAGAATTGGAAGAAAGCATTTAATCACAATATTGAGGTTGGTTAGATTATAATTAAGATATATTTAACGGTGGAAAAATTTAAATAACATATTTGTGTTTTTAACAAAAATGGTTATGTATAGTGATTATTGTAACTAATTATTTGAGTGTCTTGAGTTATGGTTGGGTAAATAAATAAATGAGAGTTTTTCACTACTACCATGTTTCATTAATTAATATGTCATTCATCATTTATTTATAATGTAAATGAATTAAAATGAATTAATATTGTTTGCACTTGTCATTTATCAAAAATCTTCATAAAAGTAGGTTTTGGGGTACCACTTCAACAAAGATCAAAGAGGCTAAGGTCATGCTGCAAAAATCACTATGGATTCCCGGTAGAAATATACATAGCTTGAATTACTTGCCTTTAGTGAGCATCTTGCATTAGAGTGTGTTTATTTTTCCTTACATGGAGAGAAATCATGCAAAGGGAGAAAAGGGGGACCTTTCATTGGGGGATTGTAGAAAGTTCATTGTGCCTAGCATCCTCCTTTATGTCTCTTTCATTGCCACATTGGTATAGAAACTATCTTTTTGTCAAGCTCTGTGGCCATAGACCTCCTGAAAATAGCTAGTGGAAGCCTCTCGCATTTTACATCCGAAATGTATCTACAACCACCGCTATGCTGCAAAATGTCCTAGGATAAGCCTGTCATATCTGAGACATTTTATATGCACCATCGATGTGTCTGAGTGTATATTGATTGCTTTTAACTATTAAGATAAATACACCTTAATAATATAGTAAGGGTTTCCTTTTATGGAATTAGTCAAAGGGATGTTTGTAAGGTTGGTATAGTTGTTTTTTTCTCCTAGAATTTGATTATTAAATGAAAATTAGGTATTGGGGAAGACACAAATTTTATTATTGAATTTCTTACTATATGGTGTGCCATGAGGATTTCTTTTTGGAAGAAAGTAACAGTACTCAAATTGTATGGGGATTCAAAAGTTCCTGTGGAGTGGTTCAATGGAAGAGTTGACTTAAGAGTCCTTCATTTAGAATCATGACAAAATAAATAAGATGATGTGCAAGTTCTTCATACATACAGAAAAATAATGCCATGGCTGATATGTTATACAAGAAAGCTCTACTATTATTATATGCTGGTTTAGTTTCCATGTCAAAGGTGTCTAATGGTAATGTATTATATGTTTTGTCCTTTAATGTGTTTGATCTTATTCAAATAGGATTTAGTTAAGCGTCAAGATATGTTTAAGGTCTAAGATATATATGGAATTTTATTTTCAGTGCAGTTTTTTTATGTTATCCATTGTTCTCCTATGCAGTCAATGGATTGTGCATTTTGATTTCTTATCAAATATCATGAGTATGTTTGTTGTGTAACCAGCTCCAAAAATAGAAGAAAAGAGATATCAACGCCTTAGAAATAAGCCACTTCGAGGGGGCAACCTCCAATACATTACATAAATGAACAATTCTTGGATGATACAAATGAACAAAACCTCCTTTCTATATATAGGAGTCCATGGGGCCATAATGTAATCCTAGTGGGCCACAATGTAATCCTAGCTGACCTAACAATAATAATTTAAGGGCACAATAATAACAATATGGGGGTTACAGGTGTACAATAATAACAATAAGGGGGGCTACAATAACATAATAAGGGGCTATACTATTAATATAGGGACTTAACATGCCCCTCTCCTTCAAACAAGTGTTGTCCTCAACGCTTGATTATTTCTTGATGCTTCTGTATAAAATTCTCATCCTCCCATGTGGAATATTTTATAGGAAAGTTCTTCCACTTGCTGAGATACTCTGAAATTGATCGTAATTATCGAGTTCTTGTTTTTGTGACTACTTCAGAACTTCTTTTGATGTGATGTTGATATTCCTGTTGTTTCATTAGATTCTGCACCAAAGTTAGGTTATCCTTTGAGAGTTGGAGAACTTGTTGTTGATGCTCGATGTCATCCTCCACTAATTTATCATCCATATTAACTATTGTTTTATCCTTCAAACCATCCAACTTAGCCTCCATTTCTTCTTTTAAACCATCTATGTCAGCTTCGGTTGCTCTTCGTAAGATCGAAATTTGTTGCACTTGGTACCGTAATTTTGATATCTCATACTGCAATTCTTCCACTTCATGCATCATAGTATATATTTCTGAGGGCTTAATGGGTGTTGAATTCTTTTTAGGAGGCATTTTAGAATGAAATACTGAAATATATGCTCAATAGGCCCTTGGAATCACTTCAAACTGATTTTTCAAACAAGATTTATGCAATTCGGGAAAAACAATACACACCTTTTACTTGCTTTAGAGGAGCTAAATATTGGAATTGGATTATCTCTGTGATTGCGACTCTTCAATATCCAAAATTTAGCAATGAGATAGCCCTCTGAATTCTCTTTTGAATGCCACAGGTCCAGCGTGATTTGGATTCTCCAAGACAAAGTTGTGTCCAATCTCCCACAATGACCTAATTCTGGACTGGTTCAGTAGAGCGAACGTGTACGACTTGCCACGTGTCACTGTTTTGTCCTTTGTCTCTAAAATTGATAGCCAAGAAACTACCGTCCGTGTACTTACGACCAATTTTTACGGCACTCCAATCCGATGCCCAGAGAGAGATTTATTGAACGTTTCCCACGATCACCTCTTTGAGATGCAATTCAGGAGCCTGAAAAAGCACTACCTTCCACAGATCATATCTCCAAAAATATTGCGAACCAAGCTCTGAAATTTTTTGAAAAATTTCCTCAAGATTTCAGCTTCGCACCATATGAATTTCAGATTCTGAACCTTCATAGAAAAAAAGTTATAGCGCAAATTCCACGATGACCTATTTAGGAGCCTGAAAAAAGACCTAACTTCCACAGATCATATCTTTGAAAATATTGCGAACCAAGCTCTGAAATTTTTAGACAACCTTCCTCAAGATTTCAGCTTCGCACCCTAAAACTTTCAGCTTCTGAAGCTTCGTAGAAAACAAGTTATAGCGAAAATGCCACGATGACCTGTTTGGAGCAGCGAAACCCTAGAATCCAAAGCTCTGATACCAAATGTTGTGTAACCAGCTCCAAAAAGAGAAGAAAAGAGATATAAACGCCTTAGAAATGAGCCACTTCGAGGGGGAAACCTCCAATACATTACACAAATGAACAATTCTTGGATGATACAATTCACAAAACCTCCTTTCTATATATAGGAGTCCATGGGGCCATAATGTAATCCTAGTGGGCCACAATGTAATCCTAGCCGACCTAACAATAATAATTTAAGGGCACAATAATAACCATATGGGGGTTACAAGGGTACAATAATAACAATAATTGGGGCTACAATAACATAATAAGGGGCTACACTATTAATATAGGGACTTAACAATGTTTTTTATTCAAAAAAATATATTATTATTAACCTAAACTTGAAAAAAGTGTAAGTGTGAATTAAAATGAATTTATATTAAGATATTTTAATGAGTATAGTGAAATTATGAGAATTATTTTAATGAGTTTAGGGAAAATGGTGGCCTGAATTAAGATGAATTTATATAAGTTATTTTAATGAGTTTAGTGTTTTTATGAGTGTATGTTTCATTTTTATTATATCATAATATTTTATTTTAGATTTTAATTTATTGATGTTATTCATTTAGTTATTAGATTTTTAATTCAATAGAAAATATCATGTTTTTGTCAAATACATTAGGTTTTGAATTTGCATAGTTTATTGTGAGACATATTTGTTTTTTTTCGGGTATTTTTTGGATTAATTTTATCTAAAAATTTAGGAGAGATTTCTTTGAATCTTTCCAATTAATTTTGTCAAAATTTTAAGAAGGATTTCTTGAAATCTTAAGTTTTAATTGTATAGTCTAGAAAATTCAAGAGTATTAAAAAACATATTTTAAACATTTAAAATTTACAATTAACAAAAATGTCTAATAATTATGAATAAATTGTTTTGTAAAATATCTAAATTATGAATATTTTAATATTTAATTAACTTATAAAGTTTTTTCTAACTAAAAAATATATCATTTAATTAATAATTATAATATTATGAAAAATTTAACTTTTTACAATATTAATGAAATACATTAATGGTTAAGATTTTTTTAAGAAATTATAATTTTTTTTTTAATTTGGTTTTGAAAAATTTTCCATAATTATGTTGGAAAATCTTTAAACAATTAAAATAGCACTCGAAAAAGGAAGAAAAAAAAAGTACATTTTAAAAGCTTAATGTGTAGATTTATTAAGTCACTTGTATCATTGTAAAAAATGTTTGTTTATCAAATTTTCATTTTGATTTTTCTCAAAATTATAAATAACATGATTATATTAGTAATTTATTAATACATGGCGACAATTTTTTTTAATAGAAAGATAAAGTTTAATTATTTTAAGGTTTATTTTTTTGGGTTAAAAGTTAAAGAAACTATTAATTGGTAAAAGTGTTTTTTCCATGTTTGGAATATATTTTTAAATGTATAAATAGATTCATATATTTTGACAAAACTAAGTTCAAATCTATCATTTTATCAATATGTTGATAGGTTTCAAAAAAAAAGTTATTGTATGATGGGAAAGAGTAAAAAGATAGAAGATTTAGACTACATTTTACAAAATTATCACACATTCACTTAGGTCTTCCATAAATCACCCACACCACTAATAACTTAATACCTTGGTTCATTTA
This sequence comes from Pinus albicaulis, assembly GCA_034641835.2. Lineage (NCBI taxonomy): Eukaryota > Viridiplantae > Streptophyta > Pinopsida > Pinales > Pinaceae > Pinus > Pinus albicaulis. The sequence continues at coordinate 1,340,689,155 of CM076584.1, read as the reverse complement.
ATATATCACTTTCATCTAAATTAAACTTTCTTTTATTAATAATAGTAACCAGCATGGAAATTGAGTTAATAATAGATAGCATCAGCATGGAAATTGAGTTAATAATAGCTAGCATACAACATTTTATGAAGGGAAAAAAAAAAACTCTAACTTATCTCTTTTTAAGTTCAATTCCATTCTATATCTATTATGAGACACCTTTGAACTTAAATGATCTAGTAGTAAGACCCATCTAAGAGTGAGAAGTTTATTCTTACCTAGCTTAAATAAGATCCACCCAATAGGAGGTTGAGGAAAGAAGTCGCTCACCATCATCATAGTTATGTTAGGATATTCTAGATCTATTTATATTATAAGTTTATAAATTAGGGTTAATTCTAGTGACATTGGACTAATAGTTGGTTTTGATGTCTTATTCAGAAAAATTAATTTCGCCCTCATTAAGAATAAATCTCTTAGGAATTTCCCTTGAAACCTTAATTTATTTTCCCTTATCCAAACCATGTCTATCCTTATTAAAAATATCTAAAAGAAGTGAAAGATTGAATGAAATACCTTTGATCTAGAAGGGGATCTAACTCTTTTTTCTTGAGGGGACACAAGAAAGTATACAATAACAATATAGAGAGGGCTAGATTATAATGAGGAGAAATTTATGAAAAAAAACACACAAAAATCAAGAAACACATATGTATCTTCAAGAGAAGTGGTCATGTAATAGTCATTTTAGTAATTAGTTATTTAAGTCAATCAGTTCCATCAAGATGCCTCACACATCAATGGGCCACCCACACACAAGATATAAGAATCAGTAGATCTTACAAATCACATAAGAAAAATAAATAAATAAAATTCTATTTTGATTATTTAAGATGTGATACAATATTTTATTCTTCATATTCAACCAGCTCTATTGATTAGTCTTGCTTCATTAAAAAAACCTTTGGATTCATGTGCAGTTGAGAAATTTTCAAGCTTCATGCTCTTGATCTCCACCTTTAGTGAGGAAACACGATATTCAATATAATGAGATTAAGTGAGTTTAGGATAATTTATGTCATCCATTAAAGTTATTACGAGTCACAGTAGTATTATATTAAACACTTTGGAGAGGATGAGAGTATGATGAGTATTCCTCATCTATCTTGGGTTGATAAATATACCTATAATAGCAAGTATTAGAAAATATAGAAAATTAATGACAATATATATGTACATGTTCATTATTGTATCACTAGTAAATACATATAATAATGTATATATGAGCATAAACTCCCATTAATATTAATTTTTTACTACATACTTATTTCTTATCTATAGAAAAAAACACAAGTTTATGTGATCCGAATTTTATGCAAGAATGCAACAGAATATAGATATAACCATAAACACAGAGATGCAGTGGAAATAATGCTTCATTTTATTAATAAAATAATGCCTGAAATAAGCTTACAAACATAATGGACGCAAGATAGGGCATTGGTAGCGTATCTCTAAGAAACAATGTAAAATCCGAAACATCCAAAAACCTAACCTTATTGTTGAGAAACAATGTAAAATCCAAAACGTCCAAAAACCTAACCCTAGGAGATGAAGCGCCAAAACTGTGGGCCTCGTTTGGGTAAATTGGTGTTTCAACTTCTTAGAGATGTAACTTTGGCATATGATCTCTGTTCGATCGCTCTCGGTTTTCCCAAAAAATGTCGTTTAGGGCCTCAAAATGGCTCCGAAAGTTTAGGACCCGAAAAACTGCTAAAAATAGTAATTTGTGTTGAAACTTGAAAACAGAAAGAACTGATGGAAAGGGTTCAAATGGAATAGGTGGGTAGCCACCAATATCCACCTAGACCATTAATGCGCCAAAATGGCTTCGGGCATGCAGGACTCGAAAACCTGCTAAAAATAGTAAGCTGTTGGAAGTGAAAAGCTGGAATAATTAATGTTGCGGGTCCAAATGGAATAGGTGGGCAGCCACCGATATCCACCTGGATCATTATGTAAGGCCTTTACCAAGTTCACACTTTAGTAATTCTTTCATATTTTAATAATAGTAACCAGCATGGAAATTGAGTTAATAATAGATAGCATCAGCATGGAAATTGAGTTAATAATAGCTAGCATACAACATTTTATGAAGGAAAAAAAGAAAAAAACTCTAACTTATCTCTTTTTAAGTTCAATTCTATTCTATATATATTATGAGACACCTTTGAACTTATATGATCTAGTAGTAAGACCCATCTAAGAGTGAGAAGTTTATTCTTACCTAACTTAAATAAGATCCACCCAATAGGAGGTTGAGGAAAGAAGTCGCTCACCATCATCATAGTTATGTTATGATATTCTAGATCTATTTATATTATAAGTTTATAAATTAGGGTTAATTCTAGTGACATTGGACTAATAGTTGGTTTTGATGTCTTATTTAGAAAAATTAATTTCGCCCTCATTAAGAATAAATCTCTTAGGAATTTCCCTTGAAACCTTAATTTATTTTCCCTTATCCAAACCATGGCTATCCTTATTAAAAATATCTAAAAGAAGTGAAAGATTGAATGAAATACCTTTGATCTAGAAGGGGATCTAACTCCTTTTTCTTGAGGGGACACAAGAAAGTATACAATAACAATATAGAGAGGGCTAGATTATAATGAGGAGAAATTTATGAAAAAAAACACACAAAAATCAAGAAACACATATGTATCTTCAAGAGAAGTGGTCATGTAATAGTCATTGTAGTAATTAGTTATTTAAGTCAATCAGTTCCATCAAGATGCCTCACACATCAATGGGCCACCCACACACAAGATATAAGAATCAGTAGATCTTACAAATCACATAAGAAAAATAAATAAATAAAATTCTATTTTGATTATTTAAGATGTGATACAATATTTTATTCTTCATATTCAACCAGCTCTATTGATTAGTCTTGCTTCATTAAAAAAACCTTTGGATTCATGTGCAGTTGAGAAATTTTCAAGCTTCATACAATTTTGATCTCCACCTTTTGTGAGGTGAAAACACGATATTTAACACGATATTCAATATAATGAGATTAAGTGAGTTTAGGATACACTATGGTCATCTATTAAAGATATTATTTATGTCACAGTAGTATTATATTAAACACTTTGGAGAGGATGAGAGTATGATGAGTATTCCTCATCTATCTTGGGTTGATAAATATACCTATAATAGCAAGTATTAGAAAATATAGAAAATTAATGACAATATATATGTACATGTTCATTCTTGTATCACTAGTAAATACATATAATAATGTATATATGAGCATAAACTCCCATTAATATTAATTTTTTACTACATACTTATTTCTTATCTATAGAAAAAAACACAAGTTTATGTGATCCGAATTTTATGCAAGAATGCAACAGAATATAGATATAACCATAAACACAGAGATGCAGCGGAAATAATGCTTCATTTTATTAATAAAATAATGCCTAAAATAAGCTTACAAACATAATGGATGCAAGATAGGGCATTGGTAGCGTATCTCTAAGAAACAATGTAAAATCCGAAACATCCAAAAACCTAACCTTATTGTTGAGAAACAATGTAAAATCCAAAACGTCCAAAAACCTAACCCTAGGAGATGAAGCGCCAAAACTGTGGGCCTCGTTTGGGTAAATTGGTGTTTCAACTTCTTAGAGATGTAACTTTGGCATATGATCTCTGTTCGATTTCTCTCGGTTTTCCCAAAAAATGTCGTTTAGGGCCTCAAAATGGCTCCAAAAGTTTAGGACCCGAAAAACTGCTAAAAATAGTAATTTGCGTTGAAACTTGAAAACAGAAAGAACTGATGGCAAGGGTTCAAATGGAATAGGTGGGCAGCCACCAATATCAACCTGGACCATTAATGCGCCAAAATGGCTTCGGGCATGCAGGACTCGAAAACCTGCTAAAAATAGTAAGCTGTTGGAAGTGAAATGCTGGAATAATTAATGTTGCGGGTCCAAATGGAATAGGTGGGCAGCGACCGATATCCACCTGGATCATTATGTAAGGCCTTTACCAAGTTCACACTTTAGTAATTCTTTCATATTTTACTAACATGTAAATATATTTACTTAATTAAAAACCTTCATGTCAATCCATTTTTTCTATTCTTCTGCACACCTTCCTTATTGATACATTCATAATTGACTAAGATATGGGACTTAATTTTTAACAAAAATTGAAACAACCTTTTGTGAAATACTTATGTTGGAATACCAATTTGATGGAAACATTAACATTTATTGTAATTTCCACCTCCCCTCATCCTACGCAAGTAACCAACCAACCGGGGTAAAAATGAGATGAGGGGTAGTTCAGACAGACTCAACCTCCTTAGTGACTTTAAGGAAGTGGAATCGAAGTGGAAAACCATAACGCATACCTATACCACCTGCTACAGGACCCCACACTCTATCCCAGTCATCCACCTGACTTGTCCCTGGTTCCCACTAAAATTTTATGAAGAAAACCCCCTGGACTCTCCCACAAGCCCGCATGCATACATATAGGAGGCTCTAGATGCACTCAAAATCCTGCATGCTTGCATCCATGGACTAAATTCCCTAGACCTCTGTCTGCATCCCAAGGATTTAAGGTACTTTTCAAGCCTAGAATTTTGGCCACTACCCAGAACTTGTTGTAACTTCTGGAATCCATTAAACACATGATGGCAAGACTAATAAACCAAAAACTAACTCCAGGACTAGGCCTGACCATCCCTAACCAAGATTGACATTCTGTCAAACACTTGGCATGAATGAAATCTACAGGTCTAGGATACACAACAGAGCATGAATGACTGAAAAATCTTATGAAACATTACAAGAAGGATCACCACCCTCTCCCTTGAACAGATATGACACAAATTAGGTCTTGCATCCATCATTTTAACAATTACAAGTAAATACATGAAATAACCATGACATGAAACAATCATTTGAACATTCTCATAACCAGCATAAAACCATTCAAATAACACTGATATAACAACCATTAAATCCACACATTAATAGGTACAAGTGCAAGAGAACTTAGCTTCCATTAAATATAGGCAATAATCAACCAGGTTCAAGACTTCCACATACCACTCGACCATAGACATGGTTGAGCTAAATATCTCTTCATCTAGTCTCCCTCGTGCCATATTCCAAGTATTAATATGGGATCTCTTGGATAAAAAAATCCAAAAACAACCAAGGGAATCCAGAGGCTAAATTACCTCCACCCTCACCATACCATGATCACACCAAAATTGGTCCTCTAATAACAACCGAACCAAAATTGGAATATGTCATCCAAAATTCATCACTATCATTGAGTACACAACAGAGCATGAATGACTGAAAAATCTTATGAAACATTACAAGAAGGATCACCACCCTCTCCCTTGAACAAATATGACACAAATTAGGTCTTGCATCCATCATTTTAACAATTACAAGTAAATACATGAAATAACCATGACATGAAACAGTCATTTGAACATTCTCATAACTAGCATAAAACCATTCAAATAACACTGATATAACAACCATTAAATCCACACATTAATAGGTACAAGTGCAAGAGAACTTAGCTTCCATTAAATATAGGCAATAATCAACCAGGTTCAAGACTTCCACATACCACCCGACCATAGACATGGTTGAGCTAAATATCTCTTCATCTAGTCTCCCTCGTGCCATATTCCAAGTATTAATATGGGATCTCTTGGATAAAAAAATCCAAAAACAACCAAGGGAATCCAGAGGCTAAATTACCTCCACCCTCGCCATACCATGATAACACCAAAATCGGTCCTCTAATAACAACCGAACCAAAATTGGAATATGTCATCCAAAATTCATCACTATCATTGAGTAATTTTCCTTCTCCCTGCCTCTCAAGCTTTACCACAATTTAATCTCAAATCACTAGGCCCTAAACCGAGACTCCTCCCTCGGGATTTACCGTGTATCCTGCCAAAAACATTCAAGGGATTTATAGGCCTTTGGGAATGAACTTGAGACCACCTCCGCCTCGGATTCCAAAATCCATCTAGAAATTCCAAGGCTCAAAATCGAGATCGAAATCCCAACACACCATGGCATCTAGAAAAAGGCAATGCAAACCTAATAATCACTGCCAAATCCCAGAAAAACCATGCCACCAATAGCAAGAGAACCAAATAACAACATGCATAATCCATACATGTCCAAACCATCTAAGAAATCACACATGCAATATGTTATATGAAAGTATTCTTGTTGAATTTTCTAGATCCTACTCTTCCTAAATTGATCTTTGCTTTCATTTCCTTTCCTTGTCCTTCCTTTGCTTGCTTTCCTCCTCCTTGGCACAATGTTGAATTTCTCTAAGAAAAATCTAAGCATCAAAGAGTATGAGAGAGATAATAATGAGAGAGCTCCAAAAATAAAATGACAAAAGGTACCAACTAATCCTCATAAGCCTTTTTATCAATGAGGCCTCTGTTTTCTTCATTTTCTATTATTTTCCTTCATTTTCCTCCTCACATGCAACTTGTGACCTTTTACCTTCCTTTTCTCTTGATTTCCTTTATTTTCGTAAATAAATGTGCCAAAAATATTTTTTTCCTCTTTAATTCCTTAGCCATTTCCTTTTTCCATAAACACATACCCAGTGATGCCCACCAGGATATTTTTCCCAATATTTAGTTTTGAATAAGTGTCCCTTAACCATGGTATTATTTTTTCCTTTATTAACTTTTATTACATGAACTTTTTTCCAGGTCTATTACAAAACCCTCCCCCTTGGGGAACAACATCCTCGATGTTAAACCACACCTACACCTCAGCGAAACCATTGAAAATCAAACATACTACTCATGGATATTTATAACTTAGCTTGATGCAATATTTACAATGAGTAACCTGCTCAAAAGTAAAACCATGATAACATGACCATATAACATCCATACCACTTATTGGAGATTTATAATTTAGCTCATGGTGGTATTTTCATCCATACACATAAGTACATATAGCAAAAACATATGCCAAACATATACCAAACACAAAACTAAAACTTCTTTGCCTCAACTAGAAAACAATGAAGGATACATGTCCTGCATATGATTCGCCATCTCCCATGTAGCTTCATCTGGCCCAAAGTGCTTCCAATGCACTTTAACTTTCTCGATGGCTCTGTTCTTGAGAATGATTTTCTTCCGCTACAATATGTACTGAGGTTTTGACTGAAATTCTCCTTCTTTATCCACCTGAAATACATACCAATCAATAACATGATCAACATCCTTCATATACCTTTCAAGCAATGAAACATGAAACACATCATGTAATTTCATTGTTGAAGGTAGTGCAAGTTGATAGGCCATTGTTCCAATCCTCTTAAGTATCTCAAAATTCGTGCAATATCGTGGTTCCAAATTGTCACATGATTTGATCCTCAAGGATCTATTCTTAGGCTTGATTCACAAATAAACATGCTCCCCAACCTGAAACTCCTTAAATACACTGTATTGGTCTGGATAACTCTTATACTTGTCATGCATTTCCTTTAGATTCTTCTTTATAACCTACATTTCCTACTCCATGTCTTCCAACATGTCTTGTCCAATCAACACCCTATTAACTGGATCACTCCAACTAATGGGAGGATTAAAAATCCGCCCATACAGTGCCTCAAAGGGATTCATACCCAATGACTCTTGATACCCATTGTTGTATTCAAACTCAACCAATGGTGGATACTCTTCCCATTTATGTTTCCAATCAATCAAATACATCCTCAACATGTCCTCCAAGATTTTGTTGACCCTCTCAATCTATCCATCTGTCTGTGGATGATATGATGTGCTGAAGGCCAACTCAGTGCCCAAACCTACAAATAACTCCTTCAAAAACTTGGAATTGAAATTTGCATTCCTTTCTGAAAAAATCTTCTTTGGAACACCACACAATCTAACTATGTCTCTGACGAATACCTATGCTACCTCGACATTTAAGTAGGTAGTCTTCACTAGAATGAACTGTGAAACCTTTTTCAACCTCTCCACAACAACCATGATGGAATCATGTTGTCTCACTATCCTCGGAAATTATCTAGATTTATGGAGGAACACAATAATATACACTAATAAACATAAATAGAGAGATGCATTGGAAATAAAACTTTATTTCATTACAATCAAATGACTGAAATATGCTTACATACATAATGGAAATAAACTAGCTAGGGCATTGGTAGCTTATCTCTAAGAAGAGATGTGGAGGCTACAGGCCTCTGAACTATGTTACAGTGAGTCTCTAAGTCCTATTTATTGTTGAGAAATAATGTAAAACCCTAAACATCCAAAAACCTAACCCTAGAGATGAAGTGCCAAACTATGGGCCCTGTTTGGGTAAATTGGTACATCAACTTCCCCGGGATGTAACTTTGGCATACAATCTTCGTTTGACGCACTGAATACCTTGTTAGAAAGATCTATCTAAGGAATACAACCTTTTTTGTGAGATTTTGTGTTAGAAAAATTGAATGAAATTCCATGTTGCTCCCAATTTTTCCAAAAAATGTCGTTTAGGGCCTCAAAATGGCTCTGGAAGTTTAGGACCCGAACAACTGCTAAAAATAGTAAATTGTGCTAAATCTGAAAAAATAAAAGAAAAAATGGTGGGGGTCCCAATGGAGTAGGCCGGTGGCCACCAATATCCACCTAGATCAGGCAACTCTGTAATAAATTCCATGTAAATGACCTCCCATTTCCATTCAAGAATTGCAATAGGTTGTAGTAGACCACCTGGATTCCTACATTGCCTTTACTTATTGATAGTCCAAACACTTAGCCACAAACTCAGCTACATCCCTTCTCTAATTTGGCCAATAATATAATATCTTCACTGTAGTCAATTTCTTCTAATAACCTGGGTGACCTAAATATGGTTTCGCATGAACTCCCTCAAGATCACCTTCTTGAGCCCACTACTATCTTGCACATATATCCTCTCTCTAAAACTGAGCAATTTGTCTGTTGTGAGATGATATTCCACATCATGTACACCTACACATGTACCTGTACCATTACTTGTACATATACATGTGCTCTGCTGCAATCTGTGCCTAACCCTTCATATATTTGACATTCTGCTGACCTGCCTGCAAGATCCTATCTTGTAAATCTGTCCCATAGGAGCTCATAGTTACAATGTGATATACATATATCTGCCTGCTAAGAGCATATTTGACCATGTTCTCTTTACCTTTTACGTACTTTATCTCAAAATGAAACTCATTGATCATAGCCAACCATCTAGCTTTCCTGGAATTCATATTCGACTGGTCAAACAAATACCTCAACCCACTATGATTTCTCATCAATACAAACTTCCTTCCAAGCAGATAGCGCCTGCACATATTTAATGCATGGGTGATCGTTTCTAGCTCAATATCATGCGTCGAATAGTTTTGTCCGTGCTCATTAAGTTTTTGTCACTCATAGCATACTACATGTCCCTCCTGCATAAGGACTCCACTGAGCCCTCTATTACAAGCATATGTACACATTACAAAATCTTTGTTCGGATCTGTGATCTTCAACACTGGATCATGTGTTAAAAATTTCTTAAGCTTCTAAAAACTAGCCTGACACACCTATTTTCACTCAAAATTCTTACCTTTCCTCTGCAATGCTGTAATTGGGTAAGAAATCTAAGAGAAGTTCCTGATAAACCTCTTGTAATAGCCTGCCAAACTCATGAAATATATCACATCATCTACATTTCTAGGAGCTTCCCACTCCATGATGGCTCTTATCTTTTCTAGATCCACCATTATGCCTTCCTTGGAGACAACATATCCCAAGTAATGTACCTCAGTATAATAGAAACTAAATTTACTGAGTTGAGCATATGACTGATTCTCTCTCAACAATCTCAACATTGCTTCCTAATGCTCGACATGCTCTTCCTCATTCTTGGAATATACCAAGATGTCATTGATGAAAACAATCAAAAAATTGTCCAAATAAGGATGCAACACAATATTCATCAAACACATAAATGTAGTTGGAGCATTAGTCAAACCAAATGGAACTACAACAAACTCATAATTCCCATACCTAGTCCTGAATGTCATCTTGTAGATGTCCTGCTCTTTTATGTGTACCTGATGGTCAAGGAGAATTTTAAGGACAGAAATGTATCTTAAAGTTTATAAATATTAACAAATATTACTATTCCCTAATATCCAAATTGTAAAAGTCTTGGCAATACTTTTGTAAAAATATTTATATTTCTAATGATTTTAGATATATAGTCTCTATGAAAATTTGGCAATTTCTAAGGTTAAATATTGCTATACTATAAAATTTGGGCGAATTATATTCTAAAAAATTGGAAATTCGTGAACCTTTTTTTTTAACATGGAAAATTAGCCCACATGCAGATATTAGCCCCTAAAATTTTCCCTGTTGATGGTATCTTGTTATCAAGTCGATCTTAGAGAACATTACTGCTCCCTTCAGCTCATTAAAAAAATCATGAATCCTCTGTATTGGGTAACTGTTATTTATGGTAACTTTGTTCAACTTCATCAATGCACAATCTAAGAGTGTCATCCTTCTTCTTCATGAACAACAAGGGGGCACCACAAGGAGATACACTTGGCTTAATGTATCCCTTATCAAGCATCTCTTTCAGCTGCAAATTTAACTCTACCAACTCAGGTGTGTTCATCCTATAAGGTGCCTTTAATGCTATCGTTTCCCCTGGTACCAACTCAATAGAAAATTCTACTACCCTGTGAGGTGGAAACTCTGAAATCTCTACTAGAAATGCATCCTGAAACTATTGTAGGACTGGATACCTGCTCAAAAAATTTGCATCCTCAACTTCCTTACCTTTGTCTCTAGAGATATGTACTGCAAATAATAGAAACCCTTTCCTGCGACTACATTTGGCCTGCATATTTGCCACCATCCTAACTGATGTTGATTTATTCTTACCATGTAAGATTCTTGGTTCCCCATTGTCATCCAAGCACTCAATTATTTTTTCATAGAAATATACCTTAGTCCTGTGAAGGTATATCCAATCCATACCCAAAGCATATTGTATGAGCCCAATGGAAATATTCTCAAGTGAGTTGTTGTAGGCATACCATTTAACTCAAATTCACAAGCTCTTACCTAGTGGTGAACTCTTTTCTTCATACTTGTAGCCAACTGCACTAACCAAGATTTTTCGTGCATTTCTATTCTCAAACCAGACTTATCCACTAGTTCAAGATTAATATAACTATAGTTAGATCAGGATCAATCAAAATAGAAACAACTTGATCACAAAGCTTACCTCCCATCTCAATGAAATAAGTCTGATGATTTTTTTTCTTGTTTTCCACAACTGCATAAATCTGAGGAATGTTATGGCCAATATCTCCAACTTTTCGAGCCTCATGTGCACTATAGATCTGGGTTCTATCACTGTGATACTGCGGACAGTCCCTCTTACAATGATCCTTTCCACATATCCAACACTACAACGATACTCTACCATCACCTCTAGTTTGTTTCTCTCTAGGTCCTTTCCTAGTTGTATTGAACTTCTTGTAAGGAACCACATTTTATTTCTCACCTACATCTTGTGGTCTTTCCCGCTTTGATGACCATCTTCCTTTAGCTTTCTCATTTCCTTTCAAATCACGCTTAGGCTCAATTTTGAATTTTGATTGCTCATAACAATGCTTCAGCCTTTGAATATCCTCCTCCAATGATATAGGCTCATCGAACTCAATTTGGTATCTGTATGCTATTGAAAACCCACTGATAAATCTCCAAACCTTAGCCTTATCCTCCTTGAGGTAAGGCACATATCTCAAGAACTCCAAAAACCTAATAGTATACTCATCATTTCTCATGGAACAAATATGCAACTCATAAAATTCCTTAGCTTTAGCATCATAATACCTCTCTAACAGATAATTCTTCTGAAATAACCTCTCGAACTCACTCCAAGTCAGTTCCTCATCATAAATACCCTTAACAGTCTTCACATCTTCCCACCAAATTTCTACTTTACCTTTAAGACTGAATATGACTATTATGGCTTTCACGTTTTTTGAATAATCATGCAATCTAAAGAATTTCCTCATACCAAGCAACCATGCATATGCATCGTGTGCTTTCTTAATCTCTCTATCAAAGTTAGGTGATTTTTCTTTCTCAAACTCATATGAAAAATATCCCCTGTCACTCCCCCTATAAGGATAATAGGGATGGCGATCATGATGCCTATCTGAACCAGTACTAGAGTATTACATGTGTCTGTCACCTCTCCTATCTGGATTGTCCAAGAATATTCCATCTCTAATCGTGTCATCTCTTCTTGACCTGTAACCACCATGAGAACTACTGGCATATGCACCATTATTTCTATCCTCCTGTCCATAACTTCACTTAAGTGGCCCATGTCACTGCAAATCTAACAAAATCTGAAGGATTGGCGCATTTACTTTTGCTTGTTTTTCTTGTGGCTGTATTATCTTGTCATTGTTTGCCTTACAACTCCTTATCTCTTCCTTCAAATTTCTTTGTATATCTGCTAAATCAAATGAGTGCCCAACACCATGTTTCTCATCTACCATCCTTGTAATCTACCATCTTGCTATCCATCTTTGATTTATTCCTACAAGGCATCTCATGTCAACTTAAACCAATTTACAATAAACCAACATACCTTAGCATAACTTGGGGAGGATATCTCATCTGCAAGATTAAACAATTAGCTTAATACATGTATAAACATAATCATAAAATCATATAGACTTATAACACATGGTATATCAGTGCATAAACATAATTCTAGTTAGAGCTTAGTCATCAATGCACAACCACATCAACTATACACCATGACCTATTAGGTCCCTATATTACTATTATAGTCACTTATTGTGGTTAGTGTAACCCCCTTATTATTATTGTTGTTCCCTTGTAGCCCCCATATTGTTATTATTGTTCCCTTACATTATTATTGTTAGGTCAGCTAGGATTACATTGTGGCCCCATGGACTCCTATATATAGAAAGGATGTTTTGGTCATTTATATCATCCAAGAATTGTTCATTTATGTAATGTATTGGAGGTTACCCCTCTCGAAGTGGCTAATTTCTAAGGCATTGATCTATCTTTTCTTTTGTTTTTGGAGCTATTTTCATAACATTTGGTAGCAGAGCTTTGGATTCTATCGTTTTGTTGCTCCAAATAGGTCATCGTGGCATTTGCGCTATAAAAAAATTTCTACAAAGGTTTAGAAGCTGAAATTTTTGAGGAACATCATGTAATCCTTGATTACAGAAAGGTTAGAGGTTGGTATAATTCAACCTAGTCAAAGTTATTTCTTTCTTCCAGTAGTATTGGTGCACAAGAAGGATGAATCATGGCGCATGTGTCCGGATTATAGGGAACTCAATAAGCTCACTATTAAAGATAAATTTCCCATTCCTATGATTGATGAATTATTGGATGAATTACATGGAGCAATTTATTTTACCAACTTGGATCTTTGTTCAATATATCATCAAATTATAATGAATACTGAAGATATTCCGAAAACAACATTTTGAACTCATGAGGGTCATTATGAATTTTTGGTCATGCCTTTGTTGAGCCCCAAAGATGTCCTTTCCCTTCACCAAATTTCACTTCATTTCCTTTGTCCCTTATCAATTACAGGCTTAAATGGTCAATAGGATTGATTAAAGTCACTTTAGGAATGTATACAATGACTGACTTGCTATATTTTCATGGTTTTGTTGTTGTAGTAATTTTTTACTAGACTCAGCTACAGAATGCAGCTATTATGTAGCCAGTCACCTATTCCGCAGCTATCTTCATGTTCTCACAGGTTACAGGTGTCACTACAAGGGAAAACGCATATGGTTGAATTCCAAAACACTCCCACATCATTTATTTCTCTCCACAAAGTCTCAGAAAGAAGCTACAGGTGGTTATGCACATGGAAGAGATCAAAGCCAAGAAGAAGATTCCTACCAGGACAAGGACTCTACAGATGTCTCCAACAAAGTATGAGGCTTCCATAAGAGTTCTAATTTGATTTTGATTGAAAAAGACACTTTTTCCTGTTTCTTCTCATGGGTAGTTATGTATTTCTTTTATAATAATGACTCGGAAGACCGAGAGATAGCTAGCTAGATTGACGTTTTGTTGCTAGATCTCAAAAGACTGTAATACTCTGTTTTTGAAATACTTTTCCTTTAATGAAAGAAGTACCGCTTTATTGCAAGATCTGAGGCAATCTTGAGGATATTTGTATGCTAATCCGGTGGTAGAGGGCCCCTACTACCCGCGAATCTCTATGCACATTATTTAGATAAGTAACTTTAGCCTTGTTGTATTCCTAGCCTAAGAAATTTTCTGAACTTTGTGTTTTATACTCACTTGCATTGAATGCTACAGCCAATCTTATTCTTACAAATTGTTCCAAAATATCACTAACATTGAATGAGATATAACTATAGTATTTTAGGAATTAGTTGCATTTTCCTGAACTTTACGTTTTTGTGCTCAATTACATCAATTGTTACAGCTAGTCTTGTTCTTATGGATTATTCCAAAATATCACTAACACTGAGTGAGACTTAACTGTGGTGTTTTAGAGCTTAGTTGCGTTTTTGAACTTTATGTTTTTATGCTCATTTACATCACATGTTACAACCAGTCTTGTTCTATGAATTGTTCCAAAATACCACTAACACCGAATGAGACAAAGCTGTAGTATTTCAGTGATTAGTTTCATTTTATTTTAGTTGTAAAACTCCGGAGGTTAATGGCACTCTAGTTCAATTCTGTTCACTGTATTTCAAGTTTGAATGATTGCATTCTAGTTCAGTTTTATGCATTGTATTTTTAGTTTTATTAGTCAGTTGTATTCTAGTTGTTAAGTTATACTTGATGGCCTTCATTACTTACAATCCACTTCTGTTCTTAACTTCTAATAATACATCATCATCATAGGAACAAGAATTGGTAATCTCATTTTGAAGTCTTGACTGTTATGCAACTTCTCATAATTTCACAAACTACCTCTTTTCCAAAGTTATTCCAAAAGATTTATAGTTCTTGAATGAGGTTCAACAATGATATTTTGAGTTGTGGAATGGATTAATTTCGGTGTCATAAGTTAATTTAGAGTAGAATTATTCATTAGGTTGCAGACTATCTTTTTGCTCTGTTTTGGTGTGACCAACAACTTCTCTTTACCAAAACTTAGTTCTTTTTCCCTTAGAATAAAAACACAAAACCAAAAACATTTGAAAAACACTAAACACAACGTGGTGAGAAACAAATACCTAGGCACATATAGTGCAATTCACTTCAACAGTTTACTAGCCATGATTGACAATTTATGACATCAATTTAGGAACACTAAGTTGAGAAGACATTTTGGCGCCGTTGCCGGGGAAGTGTAACTAGGTAGCCTTGTTTCTTACCTCCAAAAAACAATGATATGCGTAGAGAAAGAGATTCAAGGGGTAGGTTCATAAGAAGCAGAAGCCTGATTCCTAGAACACCACTTGTTTCACCAAGACCAAGAGCCAGCACACCTCCAACTCAAACCCACATTCCATCCTTTACTGATCCTAGACTTCCAGAGGACTTAAGATCAGATATTCCATTAGAAAAACCTTCTACTTTACCCATTGAACCTGTCTTAGAAGAAGATTCAGGAACCCCTGCAAGGGGCATAAACATTTCAATTTCCACAGAAGAATCAATTATGGCAGAAGAAGGGGGAGGAGGAGTTTTTAATGGAGAACACACACTATTTGGAGGGGGTAGCGGTAGAGGTAGAGGAGAAGGAGGTAGAGGTGCAGAAGGAGAAGGAGGCAGAGGAAGAGGTAGAAGAGAAATGGGAAGCTCTTTTGGGTTCCCTATAGTAGATGAAGAAACCAATGCAACTATGAAAAACATTTCACCCTCTGTCCTTCCAAAATTTTATGGACTCAAAACTGAAGACCCTGAAACCTTCCTATTTGAATTTGAAGTCCTATGTAGAACCTAAGACTACTTACAAGATGCTCAAAAACTTAAACTATTCCCTTCAACATTGAAAGGAGCAACATTAAAATGGTTTATGAGTTTGATCAACAGTTCTATTAGGACATGGGAAGACATGAAACAAGCATTTCTAGAGAGGTATTTGGATTACTGTATGCCAGTCAACCATAAGGAGGAAGTGTTTAAAATTTTACAAAAAGAGGATGAAAATTTGGAAGATTTTTTGGAGAGGTTTAACTATAACATCAAGAGGGAAAAAATGGAAAACTTAGATCAAGACACTTTGAAAGCTCTCTTATTGAAGACAATTAGGGATGAATGGTTAGATTTCCTTAACATGATGGGAAAAGGGGATATATCTCAGCTCACATTACCTGAAATAGATAAATTATGTATCAACCTTTCAAGAGGGAAATCTAAAACTGTAAAAGGACCAAGAGACCCTGCTCTTGCAAGGGAAAGTAAATATACTGCTGGGACAGTAAGTAGGGCAGAAATAGGACATATCCTTGATGAATTTAAATATGATATTTTGGGGAGGCTTAGTGAACAAATAGACACCCTTAAGTTACAAAACAAGCAGAAAACTGAATCTGATGCCTTAGCAAACTTTTGTCCCAAATATAGAAAGAAGCATGCCTTGAGAGAGTGCCCTTTGAATGCAAAAGTAGTAGAGACCTGTGTAATTTTTTCAAAAAAACATGACACCAAGAGTTGTCCTTCACTTCCTGGTCTTAAAGTTGTCTTTCAAGAAGAAACCTCTACAAATTCCACAAAATCTCTCAATTTTGTCTCTAGAAGGCCGTGGCAAGGACCTCAAACACAAGGATTCCATGATCAGATGTATAATCAACCCCCACCAAATTGGAATTCTTGGCAGCAACCTTGGCCCCAATTCCAAAATCAATCTCAAACTTGGGCGCAAGGAGCACAAAATACCTATGGAAGATACTCTCAGTACTATCAATATCCACCATATCCACATTTCCCTCCTCAACAGAATTTTCGACAAAATCCTCAACAAAATCCTCAAAATCCACCACTTCCATTACCATTTCCTCAGAAAACAAATCAGTTTCTTGCTCAACCCATACCAAACCCCAACAATAAAAATCCTCAGAATACATACATGATATAAGGCCAACAATTTCCAACTTATTTGATCACTCCTTTAGACCTTAGTGATGTTCAACTTAGGTCTGGAAGAATACTTGAAAAGAGGAAACCTTCTGTTATCATACAAGAGAAAAAAAACTCTGAAGAAGATTCTCTATGGGTAAATAAAAGTCTTGAAGAGAACACACCTTTCCAAGACCTAAACATTGAAAAATCAAAACAAAAAGAACCAATAATTTCAACTCCTATATTAGAACAACCATCAACATCCACTTCTACACCTCCCTTTCCAGAAATATTACAAATTGATAGAGGTGTAGAAAAACAAATTATGGTGCCTAATTATGATTTCCTAGATGAGCTAAGAAATGTTTGCATTAAGATTCCATTATTACAAGCCATCAAGGAAATCCCAATTTTAGCAAAGACAATAAAGGAGTTGAGCATGAAGAAAACAAAAAAAAGAATAAGAGAGACAAAGAAAATTCAACTGGCAGGAAAAATAGCAGATATCATGATGGGTAAGATTGCTATTCCAAAGTATCTAGACCCAGGAAATCCAGTTGTTAAAATTCACATCAATGGAATTGAGATCCAAAACACACTCATTGATTTAGGAGCAGCAATCAATATCATGAGTAGACAAATCATGGATAAATTGAAACTTCCTAATCTTCTTTTTACACCCACATTATTACAATTAGCAGATAGATCTGTGATCAAACCTGATGGGGTAATAGAAGACATTCCAGTGTCCCTAGATTCTTGGGAGTATCCTATGGATTTTATGATCCTAACTCCTAAGAATAATCTAGGAGGGCATCCTATTATATTAGGAAGACCTTGGTTAGCTACAACTGATGCTTTCATTAGTTGTAGATCAGGTGATATGTACATCTCTAATGGTAGTTCAACCAATAAATTTACCTTGTATCCTCCAGCAAAAACAATTACAGAATTAGATTGTTGTGTAACTAGCTCCAAAAATAGAATAAAAGAGATATCAACGCCTTAGAAGTAAGCCACTTCGAGGGGGCAACCTCCAATACATTACATAAATGAAAAATTCTTGGATGATACAAATGAACAAAACCTCCTTCTATATATAGGAGTCCATGAGGCCACAATATAATCCTAGTGGGGCCACAATGTAATCCTAGCCAACCTAACAATAATAATATGAGGGCACAATAATAACAATATGGGGGTTACAGGGGTACAATAATAACAATAAGGGGGGCTACACTAACATAATAAGGGGCTACACTATTAATATAGGGACTTAACATGCCCCTCTTCTTCAAACAAGTGTTGTCCTCAACGCTTGATTATTTCTTGATGCTTCTGTATAAAATTCTCATCCTCCCATGTGAAATATTTTACAGGAAAGTTCTTCCACTTGCTGAGATACTCTGAAATTGATCGTACTTGTAGAGTTCTTGTTTCTATGACTGCTTCATAACTTCTTTCGATGTGATGTTGATCTTCCTGTTGTTTCATTAGATTATGCACCAAAGTTGGGTTATCCTTTGAGAGTTGGAGAACTTGTTGTTGATGCTCGTTGTGATCTTCCACTAATTTATCATCCATATTAGCTATTATTTTATCCTTCAAACCATCCAAATTAGCCTCCATTTCTAATTTTAAACCATCTATTTCATCTTCGATTGCTCTTCGTAAGATCGAAACTTGTTGCACTTGGTACCGTAATTTTGATATCTCATACTGCAACTCTTCCTCTTCATGCGTCATAGTATAGATTTTTGAGCTTGCTTTTGAGAGCTCAATATTGAAATTGGATTATCTGCGTCAAGTGAATCACTTCAATATTTGGTGCCCCATTATCATCATCCCACAGTCCCTCTTTTGAATGCCACGAATTAGAGCTTTGATTTGGATTCTCCAAGACAAATTTGTGTCCAATCTCCCACAATGACCTAATTCTGGACTGGTTCAGTAGAGCGAACTTGTACGAATTGCCACGTGTCATTGTTTTGTCCTTTGTCTCTGAAATTGATAGCGAAGAAACTTCAGTCTGTGTGCTTGCGACCACTTTTTACGGCACTTCAATCCAATGCCCAGAGAGAGAGTTATTGAAGTTTTCCCACGATCACCTCTTTGAGATGAAATTTGGAGCACAGCTACCTTCCTGAGATCCTGTCAAAGGTATTGCGAACCCGAATGTGAAATTTTTTGAAGAATTTCCTCGGGATTTTCACATCTTCGTACCATATAGTTCAGATTGAACCTTCGTATAAAAAAAGTTATAGCACAAATGCCACAATATTGTTTTGTTTAGGAACTTTGAAAAACATGAGCTTCTTCACAGATCATATTGTTATATCTCCAAAAATATTGTGAAAAAAGCTCTGAAATTTTTAGAAAATCTTCCTCAGGATTTCGGCTTCGCACCCTAAAAATTTCAACCTTTAAAACTTTGTATAAAAAAAAAAAAAGTTATAGCGAAAATTCCCACAATGACTTTGTTTGGAACTGTGAAACCTAGAATCCAAAGCTCTGATACCAAATGTTGTGTAACCAGCTCCAAAAAGAGAAGAAAAGAGATATCAACGCCTTAGAAATGAGCCACTTCGAGGGGGAAACCTCCAATACATTACATAAATGAACAATTCTTGGATGATACAAATGAACAAAACCTCTTTCTATATATAGGAGTCCATGGGGCCACAATATAATCCTAGTGGGGCCACAATGTAATCATAGCCGACCTAACAATAATAATGTAAGGGCACAATAATAAAAATATGGGGGTTATAGGGGTACAATAATAACAATAAGGGGGGCTACACTAACATAATAAGGGGCTACACTATTAATATAGGGACTTAACATAGATGATACTCAATGGATAGAGGATGAAGAAGACTTACAACCTCTCTTCACAATTTCAAAAATTAGTGAAGATAGCCAGATTTTGCATACCTTAGAAAAATTTGAATCCTCTTCGGAATACAAACATGAAAAATTTCAAGAAGAATCCAACATTGAGTTTTTATCATCAAGACATATGTCTCTCTATTCCATGGATAAATTTGGCAGCTATACAATTGAAATATTTCCAGGAAAAACTTTAAACATAAACAAGAACCTAGAGAAATCGCAACAAGAAGAGCTAATCAAGATCTTACAAAGATATTCTTCTGCATATGCATTGGAGTACACTGATATGAAAGGGATAAGCCCCAAGACTTGCACTCATCATATATACATAGAGGAAAATTGTAAACCAATCAGACAACCTCAGAGATGGATGAATCCAAATCTTAGGGAGATTGTTAAGGAAGAATTGCAGAAATTGTTAAATGTCAACTTTATCTATTCCATTTCAGATAGTCAGTGGGTTTATCCTTTGGTAATTGTGCCAAAGAAAAATTGTAAATGGAGGGTATGTATTGACTACCGAGAATTAAACAAAGCTACTCTTAAAGATCATTTTCCCCTACCTTTCATAGATCAGGTGTTAGATACATTAGCTGGAAAAAAGTAATTCTCATTTTTAGATGGGTTTAGTGGTTATAACCAAATCCAAGTAGCACTCGAAGATCAAGACAAAACCACATTTACTTGTCCTTGGGGTACCTATGCTTACCAAGTATTGCCATTTGGACTATGCAATGCACCTGCAACATTTCAAAGGGTGGTACTAGGAATTTTTTTAGATCTAATACATGATTGTGTAGAGGTATATATGGATGATTTCACAGTTTATGGAAACACATTTGAAGAAGCTTTAGTAAACTTGGAAAAAGTTTTAAAGAGATGTAAAGAAGAACATATTTCACTAAGTCATGAGAAGTGTTTTATGATGTTTACTAAAGGAATTGTTTTGGGACATCACATTTCAGGGGATGGAATTAGAGTTGATGAGTCAAAAGTTGAAGGCATCTCTAACTTATCTATTCCAAGTTTTCAAAAAGGTGTTAGGAGTTTTCTCGGATTTACAGGATACTATCGAAGGTTTATAGAAAACTTCACCAAGATAGCATCTCCACTTTTCAAATTACTTACCAAGGACTGTGAATTCAAGTGGAATTTTGATTTCCAGTCAGCCTTTCAGACCCTGAAAACAAAAATATCTGAAGCACCTATTTTAAGAGGACCTAACTGGAAGTTACCTTTTCATATTTCAACAGATGCCTCAGATACAACTTTAGGAGCAGTATTGGGACAAAAATACCTGATTCCTTATGCCATCTACTATACAAGTAAAAATTTGACTCCTTCAGAGTTAAATTATATTGTAACTGAAAAAGAGTTTTTAGCTGTTTTTCATGCCATAAACAAATTCAGACACTATATAACAGGATATGAAACTTTTTTTCACACAGATCACTCTGCAATTAGATATCTAATGAATAAATCAATTACTAATGGCAAAGTCATAATATGGTTATTTCTTTTACAAGAATTCAACATTACCATTCTAGATAGGCCTGGAAAACAAAACACAGTAGCTTATTTCCTATCTAGACTCCAAAACATCAAAGATAACACTCCAGTTGAAGATCAATTCCCTGATGAATATCTTTTTGAAATTTCTACTCAAACTCCTTGGTTTGCTAACATTGCTAATTATTTAGTTTCAGGTAAATTTCCTTCAATAATGAATGCAAGAGACAAAAGAAAAATCATTTATGACAGTGCAAAATATTCATGGGTTGCTAATGAGTTATACAAAACAGGTCCAGATTTTATCATTAGAAGATATGTTCGGGAAGATGAGATGCCTGAGATACTCAAGGCATGTCATGATGAACCTTGTGGTGGACACTTTGCTGATAAGAGGACAGCTTATAAGGTCCTTTATTTAGAATACTATTTTCCATCCCTTTTTAAATATGCTAAAGAGTATTTCAAAAGGTGTGACAGTTGCCAAAGGGTAGGGAAACCTTCTCCTTCAGGTGAGATTCCATTGCAGCCTCAGGTACATATTAAACCTTTTGAAAAATGGGCTTTAGATTTTGTAGGACCTATTAGTCCTCCATCAAGACAAAAGAAATATATATTAGTTTGCACTGATTATGTTACCAAATGGGTAGAAGCTAAGCCATTACTTTCTGCTACTGAAGCATCTGTAGTTAATTTTCTTTTTGAGGAAATTTTTACTCGTTTTGGTGTCCCAAGGGAAATTGTTACAGATCAAGGAGCTCAATTCACATCAAGGCTAGTGGAACAAATGATGGAGAGGTACAAAATAATACACAGAAAATATACTCCCTATCATCCACAAGCAAATGGTCAAGTGGAATCTACCAATAAAGTCATTGAAGGAATCCTAACAAAGACTGTTCATTTACATAGAAGAGATTGGGCAGACAGGCTTCCTGAAGCCTTGTGGGCCTATATAACTACATGGAGAAGCACAACAGGTCATACTCCCTATGAACTTGTTTATGGAGAACAAGTTTTGTTTCCCATAGAGTTTCAAATTCAAACTTTTAAAATGGCAGTTCAGCTAGGACTTGATCTAATAGAGGCACAAAAGCATAGATTGGAGCAGATTAATGAATTGGATGAGATCAGACAGGATGCAGTCCAGAAAAAAAGTATAGTCCAACAGCAAAGGACTAGATGGCATGATAAGTACATCAAAGAAAATAATTTCAAAGAAGGTGATTGGGCTCTCTTGTTTGATTCAAAGTTCAAATATTTTCAAGGTAAATTCCAAACA